>NW_021024840.1:263166-296321 GCF_004153795.1 Camellia sinensis
GCCAAGTTGGGGAATGCAAATGTCAGAATTTGAAAGGTTTAATTTGGTTGTTTCTGTCTGATTGTATGATTTATGGATTCTTCTGATGCAGGAAAATATGACCAGGATGCTGTTGGTTACAGATGTTCAGGACATTATCAAAAGGCATCAATCCCAGATCATCACCTCATTGAAGGATCCAGACATCAGGTTAGTTTTAAGTGCGATGGAGTTTTTGAGAGATGCCTTTTTGGTTCTTCATCACTAGGCACAATGGTTGGTTACATGTTAAGCAACAGTAACATTAAACTTGTATTCTACACTGTACACATGCTACGAAATCTGCATGGACTTGTTGAGCATTCAGTTGATTATCTTGGATATGTAAATTCTGCCTAACATGCATGGTAGGTGTTTACCCTTTTACCTGGATCTCTTTTCCTGGCATCCTAGCTTGCACTATATTGTTTCAACACTGTGAAATGCTCACTTTAGCAAACAGTGATTCATCAATCAGGCTAGTTTCCATATTGCTGATTTTAAGGATATCTCAGCTATTTTTTTTTCTTCTTCATAGACCATAGTATAGCGGTACACTAATTATTCTAAGTGGTAGTCATAATTACTCCTATTATGCTCGATGGTTACCTGTTGGACTCCCAACTATTATATCAGGGGCACAAGTCCCCTTGTTGATTAATTGAAAATTATACAATTAAAATAAAACATGATAGTCATAATTGTGATTTCATCTGCAGTGCTAGGCAGTTTTTCATAAATCTATATTCTGTGAAGTTGGTACTCTACGTCATAGTTTTAAAAATCACCATCCCTTACTGACAATGATTTAACCCCCATAGTATTCGGAGACGTGCTCTTGATCTGTTATATGGCATGTGTGATGTTTCAAATGCAAAGGATATAGTTGAAGAATTATTGCAGGTACAGTATTACTGGACAAAAAACAGTAATTGTCTTTGATTTCAGTTGACAATTTTTTTTCTTATGTACCATCTATAGTCGGCCACCAATGTTAGATGGGCTCTTCTATTATTTAAGTGTATTGTTGTCCATAAGATATGATAAGGGTAAGGGTATGAGATTTGTGTCCAATGCCCATACCCAAATTAGACATTTGGATCCTCTAATTTTCTTTACAATGTTCAAAGAATAAGTAGCTTAAATTTGATGATAAAGAAAATTTTCTAACCTCACACTGTATAGGAGATAGAAATCCCTGTTTTCCCCCTAAATCCCATTTAATTTGAATTACATCCCCAAGTAATTACAACATCTTATATTATGTTTAAACATTCAAGACATGACCACATACCCATTTCTAACTTTTGAAAACATGTTATTGTATCCTAAGATTTAAGGTTGAGGGACGTCCAATGTCTGGACACACCTACAGGCTACACCCAACACATAGAGTCCATGTAACATACTTGGCCACTAATGATGGACTGAGATATTTCCTAGCAAAAAGCACAAGAAGCATGCTACTGACACTTATCTGTTATCAGTATCTCAGCACAGCTGACTTTGCAATGCGTGAAGAATTGTCACTAAAAGCTGCTATTCTAGCAGAGAAGTTTGCCCCTGACTTATCATGGTAAGTATGCATTTCTATCCAAGAGGGAGAGCATGTATTTCATTATTAGATCGAGGCAGCACACCATGATATACTGTTGAATGCGATATTTTCAGTTGTCGCATGAATAACTACCACGAATAACTCTCGATTGATGAATTATTTTGATGTCAAATGGCTTCTCTGTATAGCAGTGTTACTTCAGTTTTTTACTTAAAAATTTGATCTTTTCTGCTTAGAATGCAATAAATTTTAACCTATTGAAACTTTTTCTCTTCACTCTTTTATAATTTTGTACACTACTTATAATATCATTTTTGTTTCTAATCACTGTGCAGGTACGTGGATGTGATTCTTCAGTTGATTGACAAAGCAGGAGATTTTGTCAGTGATGACATTTGGTTTCGTGTTGTGCAGTTTGTTACAAACAATGAGGACCTACAGGTGTCTACATCTTTTCATTCACGTGCTTCATTGTTTGTCCTTGTCTTCTTATGATATTCATTCAGTTGCTATTTCCTTACTTCATATATTTTATCAGCCTTATGCAGCAGTAAAAGCCAGAGAGTATATTGATAAGCCGGCCACACATGAGACAATGGTCAAGGTGTGCATATTCTTCTGCCTATGATTTATTTACATTATCTGGTAAAATGTGAGTAAGGATATCTTTTAAGTTTTAAGGTGTGCTTGTGCATATTCCAGCATCAAGGATCTTTACCAGGGACCCATTTGTGTTGCACTCTATTTGTTGGACTTGGATGTTGTGGCTTTAGTAGTAGGCCTATACAAAGACAGATATTCTTACAGCATAGTTATAATTTACCCGCTCTGGATTACCATCTTACATTTAATGTGGTCCCTTTCGTTTGTAGTTTAATTTTCAAGCTCTTAATCAATTTATTGTAAGTTAATTACAGAAAGCATGATCAATTGTATCATTTTATGATTGCGCAAGGCAAGATGAATTACTAAGAAACTTTTTTTTTTTTTTTGGGAACAAATCAATTGCAAGGAATTAAGTGTAGTTGGGCATTGGTATTTTTGGAGCAGGTCAGTGCTTATATCCTTGGAGAATACAGCCACCTTCTGGCCAGACGGCCTGGATGTAGTCCAAAGGAAATTTTTAATATCATACATGAGAAGCTGCCAACTGTTTCGTAAGGGCACTTGAACTTCTGCTCGTCTTTTCTTGGTAGTAAATGCTATTCATCACGTAACAATACTAATGGGCATTATGCATCACCAGGACTTCTACGATTCCCATTCTTCTTTCAACATATGCTAAGATTTTAATGCACACTCAACCCCCAGATCCAGAATTACAGAATCAAATATGGGCAATTTTCCACAAGTGAGTTTAACCTATTATGAATGTTATTTTTGTTACGTTATTTATTTATTTATTTGGAGCTCGTTATTCATGTTTTGGCACAAAATGCCTTGGAATTCTTTGCAATATCATGCATTTTTTTTTTAGATATGAGAGTTGTATTGAGGTTGAGATACAGCAAAGAGCTGTTGAATATTTTGAATTGAGTAGAAAAGGTGAAGCTTTAATGGATATAATGGCTGAAATGCCTAAATTCCCCGAGCGCCAGGTACGTGTTTTACAACATTTTCGTGAAATCATATTGACCTTATTATCTTCTTGTTCTGGTGGATTAGTTCATCAATATATTTGATGAAAAACCCCATTTTTATTGTCAGCGTGATCTTCTAGTCCAGCTTATGACACTAATTGTAGCATACATTTTAATATTTAGTCCGCATTGATAAAAAAAGCTGAAGATACTGAAGCTGATACTGCGGAGCAAAGTGCGCTTAGGTTGCGGGCACAGCAACAGACTTCTAACGCTTTGGTAGTGACTGACCAACGCCCTGCCAACGGAACACCACCTGTGAGCCAAATTGGTCTGGTAAAGGTGCCTAGCATGAGCAATGTGGTAATATTTCTTCTGCTGGATTTTATAAAGAGTGGTTTTTATTTAATTAAAAAAAAAAAAAATCATTTTTGGCTTCAGTTATATATTGATCCATGGTTGATTATTTGGTTAGGATCATAATTTATCATATCAAGGGGTGACCCAGGAAAATGGAACTCTGAGCATGGTGGATCCTCAACCTCCTGAGCCTTCACCTGATCTCCTTGGTGATCTCTTGGGTCCATTGGCTATTGAAGGACCCCCTGGTGCTGCTTCGCAATCCGAGCATAATTTGGTCCCTGGAGCAGAAGGTGCTCCAAATGCGGAAGATGCTCTAGCGATTGCACCTGTTGAAGAGCAGATAAATACTGTCCAGGTTACTGTTGCTTTATTACATGCCTTGTTGGTTTGAGTCTTTATAATCATTTAACATTGACTCCTTCCTAGACTGGGAAACTATGACTCCTTTTTCCAAAAAAAGTGTGTAACTGTGACTTGTTTTGCTCTTCTGAATCCTTGAAATCTGTTTCATGTGATCATTAAAACATGCTGATTGGTTTTCTGATAAACATTTGGCATTGTTGCACATGTGAATCTCTTTAAATAATTAATATTTTTATATCAACATTATTTTTCTATTCTTGCTGCTCAAACATGTGCTAGCTTCATGAATTTGAAAGTTCAACACAATGTATCTCCTCTCGAAGTAGTCATAGTGTTGCTTCTGCAATTTGATATCGCATGAAGTGCCCTTAATATGCTAACACCTGCCTTTCTGCTTAGACGAACAGTTTATTAGGCATCCATCAGTATCAGCTTGGTGATTCTTAGGTATCACTTGCACGACATATTGGCTTAAAGTAAGTGGTTAGGATATTAAGAGTGGTATGCAGATATATAAATGCAATATTGGTGGATCAGGATTTTAAAGATGATGATGATGATGATGATGATCATTAAGCTTTGTTTCTAGTTATGTAGATAGACCAATCTAAGAAGCATGGACACTTCTAAAAAGGAAACTTGTTGTGTTTGACACTAATACAACACGACACTCATTGGACACTTCCCAGCACTAAGACACAATAAATGCATTGGAAATTTGAATAAAATGACTTGCAATCCAATGACAAAACAAAAACAATGTTAATTTATATCTAATTTTTTTCTTTTAGACTTCAAAAATTATTATCTTACAGTTAAATATTCATATACATGACATATAATAATTATTTATCCTTATATATGGCATATAATAAAAATATATATATGTATTTTGCACGTGTCTCTCAAATGCCATGTTCTATATTTTTTGAAAATTTGTGTCATCGTGACTGTGTTGCTTCACTTGTCCATGACTCTGCTTCTTATGATCCAATCCATTGCTGGGCTCATGCTCCAAAGCATGGACTCTGTCAAGCGGGATTTGGAGCCTTAATTCCTTTACTATTGTTAATGGACTCTGTCAAGTGGGATTTTGAGGCTAGTGTTTGACCACTCTTACGATTCTCCCCCCCCCAATTTTGACCTATCTATTGTTTTCTATGCTGTGCATGGGCATTTGTTATTGATATATGCTGCTAAATAGACAGCACCATGTTGCAATTATATCTTTTTTATCAGCAATTATAAATTATAGGTAATAATTCTGCTGCTATGCATTATAAAATAAAGACCAGAGTTGCGTGTGCTATTTTGGAGTATTTACTGACTGATTTCATGATACTTGTCTGCAGCCAATAGGAAATATTGCTGAAAGATTTCATGCTTTATGCCTGAAGGATAGCGGTGTATTATACGAGGATCCTTATATTCAGGTATGCTGCCCTCTTGGAATTTTTGGGTTGAATATTCTATAATGGAACTTAATTATTAATTATTTTTGTTTCTGTGAGAGGAATCTGCTTTAGTGGTCATGTGTTGATAGTGATTTTTAAGGACTTCGGTAAATTTCTTGTAAATACTTTGCCAGATTGGCATTAAAGCAGAGTGGCAAGCCCATCATGGCCGACTTGTTCTTTTCTTGGGAAACAAGAATACTGCTCCCCTTGTTTCAGTTCAAGCTCTAATATTACCTCCTTCCCATCTGAAGATAGAACTCTCATTGGTACCTGAAGTTATTCCTCCACGGGCACAGGTCAGACAACTGGTTATGCATTTACTTAATCACTTCTTGTTAGCTGCTCTTCTATTTGTATTTTTTGTTTGTGTTTTTGGTTACTTAGGTGCAATGCCCACTTGAATTTATCAACCTCCGACCAAGTAGGGACGTAGCTGTTCTTGACTTCTCCTACAAGTTTGGCACTCATGTGGGTATTACCTAGTAATAATTTTTTTTTGTGGTATAACCTAAGGTAATTCTAGTGACTGTATGTTTCTTATACTTGTCCTTCTCAGGTCAATGTCAAACTTCGCCTTCCTGCTGTCTTCAATAAATTTCTTCAGCCTGTAACAGTGTCTGCTGAAGAGTTCTTCCCGCAGTGGAGATCCCTTGCTGGACCACCTTTGAAACTTCAAGAAGTGGTACGTACAATACACTATACCTCATTTTTTGGCCTATATATATTGTGTGTGGCATTTTGTCTCATTTTGTTGTAAGTTACTGTTCGTGGTATCTGTTTGCTTTAACAAGATGATTAAAAAAATCAATTCTCCTTGCACTTGTGTTAGTCAATTGATTAAAAAATGAAAATAAAACTGTCTTTTGCCATTCATGTATAATTTCAATAGATCAATGCACACTTTTTCTTTCTGAAATTACCAATAGTTGGAGTTTTCCATCATTGTCTCATTGCATTGCAAGGTAATCACATGTTGGGCCTAAAGCTAGCTCCTAAGACTTTCATCCACCTGCAATTAAAGCAGATTTGGTGTCATTTTCATCTCATTCTTCCCATTATGTTTTTAATCAGAAAGTAAACCAAGGGAAATTTGTTTTGCAAAAATAATTTTAGATAGGAGGACATGTGCATGTTAATGCTAATTGATGTTTTCCAAGCTTCATTGATAAACTGTCATCGAGTTATCAAAATTCAAAGCCATTGTAAAATAGTGTTATAAATTTGTATGGCATTTAAAAGGAAGGAGTGGCATGTTTGATTCATACTACTGTCTTGAAAGTATAGTAAATAAATGAGATGGCAGTCAGTATTTTTAGTATTTTTATTCTCTGACTTTTCCAGGTTTGACAAGTTTTTCATTGTAATACACTCACTTGTAAAACACCATGAAATACCTAGGTTGCATCGTCTTTAGCATGTTGACAAATATAAAAGGGAGATTACTCGATATTGATTCCTTTTTAATCAAGGGAGGGATAAAACTTGGGAACACTGAAACCCATGTTCCTATGCTTAGTAGCCCAAGCTTTTACCATTGCACTGACCATTGATAAACATTTATTTAAGTCTTTTATGTGAAATTGGCAGGTTAGAGGTGTAAGACCAATGTCTCTTGCAGAAATGGCAAATTTATTTTACAATTTCCGGTTGATGATCTGTCCTGGGCTTGTAAGTTTTCATCTACCCACCTGGGCCACCTCCTCTCACTTGTATAAAGTTTGCTTACTGTTAAATTTCCTGTTTCAGGATCCAAATGCAAATAATTTGGTTGCAAGCACTACTTTTTTTTCAGAGAGTACAAGGGCCATGTTGTGTTTGGTAAGATTTGGCCTTTAATAGCTAGTTGTACACATTTACAGTAAGTTATGATTGCTAATGATGAATAGGCATTTTATGATTGACCTTATGGTGGGATATGTATTAAATCCTTCATTTCAAATTTCTAATAAAACCTTTTCGCTTTCTAGATGAAAATTGTTGTGCTGAATTTTCAAGTTGTCAGAAGTTATGCTGCTTGTAGCTCTTTTGAAAGCTGGGCTTGCTTTTGACCTCTTTAAAGCTAATGTAGGAAAATATAAAAGCTTTTGCAATGTAATGCTGACTTCATTTTTCATATTTTTTCTTTGGATGATATTCAGATAAGAATTGAAACAGACCCAGCAGACAGAACACAGCTGCGTATGACAGTTGCCTCAGGGGACCCTACACTAACATATGAGTATGTCTACTAATTTCGGGTTTTAACTACAATTTTACTTCATCTCAATTTGATGCCATATTTGACCACATTTGTACAGGTTAAAAGAATTCATCAAGGAACAATTGGTTACCATTCCAACAGTTTCCTGGTCACCAGCACCAGCACCTCCACAAGCTCAACCAACTAGTGCCCCAACAGCATTATCAGATCCTGGGGCTCTGCTTGCCGGTTTGCTTCACTAAAGTGGATGCAATCAATTGAAGAATTTTTAACCACACCTGTAAAATCTTCCACCAATTATCCCGTACAAGTCAAAGAAGTGAGCAAGAAACAAAAATGATGCGGAGGGCTAGCGGAATTTAATGGTGAGCTTAAGTGTGATCCGGCTTGAGTGTTTCAAGTTGGATTTCTAAGGGGAATGGGTCAGGCATTCAAGATTAGGTTCTTTCTGCACAATCATATTGTGGCTTGTGAGTTTTCCTCTTTTGGGATTAGGGTTTGCTTTTTTTGCTTTTCAGTTCTGTTACCTTTCCATCCTTTTATTTTTTATTTTATATATATATATATATATTTAATTAATATAGTGAGGTTTTATTGGGTTGGTTTTTGTAATATGAATAGCTTAAGGGAGCAGTTGAATGTAGGACCAATTGTAAAAACAAAAAAAAAAAATCATTTGATTGTGGGTACATATTTATATTTTCGATAAGAACAATTATTAGAGGAAAGAAAAATTAATGTAGCATTGATGTGCCATTTTTTTCTTCTTCTCTCTTGTTTTGGTGTTTATGATTTTGAGGGGGGGTGCAAAGATAGGAGGAGGAATAGTTAACACCAAAAACTCTTCAAAATTCCCATTCTAATAAATGTGAGAGTCATTCTGATAGTAGCAAAAACTCAAATTGATTGAATATTGACAGTTACATGATTAATTAAATCACATTTGCCTTTAAAGAAATCAAAGATCTGATTCAAAGAATCACATTT
This sequence comes from Camellia sinensis, assembly GCF_004153795.1. Classification (NCBI taxonomy): domain Eukaryota; kingdom Viridiplantae; phylum Streptophyta; class Magnoliopsida; order Ericales; family Theaceae; genus Camellia; species Camellia sinensis. The sequence continues at coordinate 271,693 of NW_021024840.1, forward strand.
ATCGTTCAATTTTTTTAAGATAAATGTGATCGGAACAAATTTAATATTTTTTACATCGATCATATACTCATTATATTTTACAAAATTAAGAAGTTGAATTATCTTAACAAACCAGGAGTGGTCTCCATCAAGAAGCAGGGCAGTGTTTTTCTATGTACGAGGCCAAAATAGAATTTTGGATATTGCTGTGCATGCTATTTGTTCAGATCCCAAAAACAAACAAATTCAAATACTGAAGGAAATTACTTCTGAAGTCAAGTGTCATAGCCAAACAAGAATACGAGGGAATTCTGATTTACACAAAGTGAAAAAGAATAAGATAAGCACCAAAAAAATCTGCTCATCCATCCATCCATTTCTGAGTAAATATCACACCTCCCAAAGTGATTCTAATCCTCCCTGGTTTTTAATCCAGGTATCAACAGGCTTTGAACATTTTTGTATCTTCCAATATTTGATCTAACCAAACCTATGATTGCAAAATCAATCTTCCATATATTTGTGATATCAAAAGGCTGAATTTAGCACATAAGAAGGGAGAACTAGCCAAGAATCAGCACCAATTTCTCTCTCACTAAACGCACTCAATAACCACTAAGAAGCTACTACAAAAGCGGTTGAGCTCTGGAAGTTCGTCATGCACCACAACTGGCAAAATTCTTCAACCAAAGAAGAAATCACTGTTCAACTGCACAGCATATCTTAATCTCTCATAACAATGCACAACATCAATCGGCAAGTCTGTGTTCAACTGTGCTCCGTTTCATGACTAATTGAACTTAGTTACAGCAGAATTTTTTTCAGAACCTTATATATAACATGAGATCAACTACTGCCACTGCTGGCAGTGGCTGCACCTCCAGTTCCCCTCCCAAGATGACTGCTCGACCCAGGACACACAATGGCTGTGTGTCCACAACCCACAATTCTGGCAATAAAGATCGGGGCGTGGATCCATAAGAGAACAGCTCCGACAAAACTCCATATCACCAGCAGGATCCACAGAAATTGTTGGTTCTTGATGATTGTCAATACCCATCATTCCACACTGCTCGGAAGGTCCATCCCATGAAATCCCAGATGCATCAACTTCACCCAATTGGCCACCATCATCAGATGCCAGCAACTCTGTAAAGGAGAAGTAGGTCTGGGGTTCAAACTCTATGTCCTCGTAGTTTAGACATTCGTAGTCAAACAATAAACCATCATCAAAATCATTTTTAGAAACATCCCACTCCACGTGAGGAGATAATGATTCCTCTCCAGGGTTCGGGAGAATGTTTGGTTCAATCGGCGTTGATAACTCAACCTGAGATGGGTTATTTGCCGAGGTTCCATCAACATCATTTTCACGCTTCATATGCCTTCTAACTGGTAGTTTCTGAGGCCCAGTTCCAGAAGCAGTAGCAGGATTCCATTCAAATTCCATTTCTGATTTGTGCTCTGTAAATTGCTCGACGGCTGAAAAAGGAAGAGGATTGTCTTCCTCTGGAACTACCTCATTCTTGGGCAACACTGGAGTAGTGGATTCCCACTCATTAGGTTGTTCAGAAATGGTTCCATAATCAGAGTCCAATTCTGAATTTCCTGTCTTTGGAGCTCTTGTGCGTGGCCTCTTGGCTTCTAATATTTTCTTGCTTTTTGGATCCAAATAAGGGCACACAGGTGATCTTATCCTCCGACATCTGCAACATTTGAATCCCATCACCTCAGGAATTTTCGAATCCTCTAGTTCTATAGCTTCAGCATGATACCAATCTGCAAGTGACCAAAAGCGGCATGAATGGAATACTACAAATTAGCAGAGAAACTAACCAAAAAGAAACGGGGGGAAGAGAAATAGAACTTATCAAGTGGCAGGCTTACTTTGGCATGTTTCACAGCGAATATACACGAGATTAGAATTATAAGTCTTTTGGCACAGGTGACAAACAGGTTCTAACCAGCTCATATCTGAATTGCCCCTCAGAAGAATGTTTTTCAATCTGAAATCACTTCCATCATCGTCAGGGTTCTTCCTTTTCCATATCAGACCCCAAGAACATAACTTGCGTCGATTTTTTGTTGCCAAATTAGAATCATGCGTAGCTGGTTTCATCTCCATAGAACTTGGAGAATGTCCAACAGATGTTAATGGTTGATTAAAGGTTTTCTGCTTGGCACCTTTACTGACTGTAACAGCATTCTGAAACTCTTGCCCTTGCGAAAGCAAGGGGCTAGTTGGAGATTCATTACTGTTTTCACTTTGAGCAATAGCTTTGGTATGGGAACACTGTCTGCAGGTGATCAAGAACTCAAATTCATCATTCCTGTGAACCATAGAACTGATGGTACATTGCTCATGACAAAAACCTGATCACAAAAATGTGAAAGTCAGTTCATGCGTATTTGACCAATTTCAGTTCTAAAAAAACTTGAGTTCTACATTCATACCCTAAACATTTATGACGGAAAATACATTAGAAAAATATTGGGAGCCTCCCCAATTTTTCATACGTTCTAATAAGTTCTTCTAAAATGCCAGTAACATCCCAATTATTGTAATGGCGATAACATCTGACATAAAAATAGAGGTCAAATCAAGGCATGTACAATTATAATTTTAAGTTACACGAACTGTTGATTATGCAGGTATTCTTGTCTGTATACTACCAACAGGAAAGTTCCGGTGCAGCTTCTTTGACGAGTAAAAAGTTCATCTAGTTTCTTAAACTAGTAATGATACTCTTTAGCAGCCGATCAAGCTCAGTGACTCATCTTTCACATAACTAGTACCAAATCAAGAGGGCGTTGGTCATGAAAGCTAGACAATCAGTGTAAAACTTGCCCTCATGCTTCATGAAAATAAATCCTACTTCATGCTAGGCTGATTATCTAAAGGAGGTAGGTCCTGTATAAAGAAGAGAAGAGGGCGAAGAAAATGTGAATGGCAAACCACAAAACAGTAAGGATTATGTCGTGTAGATGCCAAATTTTTTAGGGTCAGTGTAGATGCCATATTCAAGCATCTCACTCTTCTACACAAGATTTCGTTGAAATGGAAAGGTCATTTTCACTACATTTTGGGCCTGTTCAGAATCCTTAAAATCTGTCTAGTCTAGCTCCAAACCAGCTCCATTTAGCTAGTCTATATCAAAACATGATTTTATGTGAACTAGTTCTAGCATACTACTAGTTTGGTATATTTAAGACCATAAATTATTTTCATCTGTTTTGTACAAGATAATTTCAGTCAATTCTCTCCATCAATTCAAAATATATTCTATAACATCAAACAATCACAAAATAAAACCATTCCTACTGTTCTAACATAACACCTTCGCCACACCCCAATTGCCACACCTTCACCACTGTTACCTTCACCAATAAATCCAGGCTCATTTGATGGTTTTGATGGTAAGATTCAGAGTAAGGAATGTGGTTCTCAGATAGAGAAAGTGAGATTGAGAGAGCATTTTCAGAGAGCAAATTACATTCAGTTACCAATTGATCGTTAGTTGGGAAACTCAACTTGCTGTCCACCATTTTGATGAATAATAGGTAATGGATGTCACCATTTTTTTATGTTGTCATCACTTTGTGGGAAGCAATTGCGGCTTCGTTTAAGCCAATCTGTTTGGGTGAAATAGGTTTGCCATAGATCAAGTATTGTGGCAATATGGTGGTGGCACTGGCAACTAAAACGGTTGTGATGGTTAAGGAATGATTGCCATTGTTGTGCTAGTAGCATCAAGTGGGTCTCCAGTTTGCATATGGTTTGGTTGCTAATGTAGTCAACTCAGTTAAATAAATTGGGTTCATGTGAGAAGAGAGAAATAGAGAGGAGAGAGAAAGCTATAGGGTATGTGTACGGAAGGGAAGGAGGGTAGTAAGGTAATTTAATTTATTATGAGAGGATAGTAAAGTAATTTTATGTTTTCTATTAACCCCATTAAGAGACAAACTCTGACAAGGATAAATTTGTGATTTCTCAAACCATAGAGAGGTATTGTAATTTACCATACAAGGGCATGACTACATGATCTTAGAATAGTTGACAAGGCTTTTGCTGAATTTGCGTGATGTTCCAGAGGAAGTCTTTCTATCTATCACACATAAAAGCTTCAATTTCTTTCTTTTTTTGTGGTTGTGGGAGAAACAATTCCAGCACTAGAATTGATATGCATTATTGATGCAATTCAAAAAGCTAAAAAAAGGCATATTAAGTAATTTAGATAGTTTAAAATTGAATTTGGGATTAGCAAATTGAACAAACACTCTAATCTACATGTTTCCTGATACAGAAAAGTGATAACTATACCTTGGCATGCACTGCATTTAACCGCTTTCCTGAAACCACAGCAGAGAACATGTTACTCAATTGACGGCCAAGTAGAAGAATAAAAAACAAGAGGGAAATTTACAGTAGTATTGAAAGCATTACCTAAGTAAAACATCCACTTGACACGAAGCGCAATAGCACTTGTCCAAATTGTCTCTCTTACATGAAAGGTAACAAAAAATCTCCTTACGAGAAACTTTCAGCTGCCTTCTTTGTAAATTGGACAACACATTCACAGGCTTGTCAGCCGATGGCGGATGCACTTCATCTACATTTTCTTCATACTCTTTGATCAAATATAAAGGAATGCGAGTTTCAGGAAACCAGTGTTTTTCCCTTCCATCTTTGCCTTGCTCTACATCTATGATACTCTTCATGACGCGGGAAGGGAGATGCTTTTGATTCCCAAAAGCAACTCCATACATAACCTTGTCTTCCACAATTTTCTTATCACAAACAAAAGCATTTCTAAAAGCAGAAGCTTCTGTCTCTGGACCTTTTGAATCTTGAATGTTCTGCTCAGGACGAACAAGATCACTCCACCTTACATGAAGGTCAAGGTACCTGACCTGAAACAAGGGACAATTTTATTGTAAAGGTTGCGATGGCAAAAATGGACAATCATCCAGAAATCACAAATTTCACCATAAACTGAACAGGGACCGGAGGGGGCAATTGTTTGCTAAATGGAAAAAACAAGAGCAACTGTATAATTGCAATAGCATGTTAATAATAATAGCACACCTGAACCGCAAGTTGTGATGCATTCTTACTCATTTCAACTGCAGCTCTCCAAATAAACTGTCTGCTCCTTTTAGGGATCTCAGAATCTTCAGCATAATAAATACCAGGAATCTTTCTGCAACCACCTGATAAGCAGCAAAACCGTGAGTGAATTATCTAATTCTCTTTCAGAAAAAAAAATGTTCCAAAAAAGAAAACAGAAAAAGAAGAGAAGAGAAGGAGAAAGAAAAAAAAAATATATTAGACTCAATCCATGATGCTTGCAATAGAGGGTCAGAGTTCAGATGTTACCTTGGCGAGCTGCTTTCTTAACCAATGAACGCGGCAAAACCCCTCTCTGAAATATCCGCTTTGATAACTTTCCTCCTCGCCACCAGGTGAAGTCACTCAAGTTGTCAAGAGAGTCATCAGATGTAACTTCAGATATAGCAGACGGTTTTCTACCCCGCCTCCCACGTGGTCCACGTTTCTGAGTTGATCCAGCAGCACACGTAGTGCTCTGGGTCACGGAAGATTCAACTGACCAATTATCCACAAGCTTAACCCAGTCCACAGAAAGAGCAACAGTGCGGATGTGTTCCTCAAGCTGCAAATATAAACAATATGAGCATACCAACAAGATGATCAAATGTATAGGCATGTATAACAAGAACAAAATACATCTTTTGCTGTCAATTATCAGTTTTCAGATATAATGGAATCCAAAAGACAAAACTTCTAGCCATATAATATATTTTACTTTGAAAATGAAATTTCAACAAATTGGAAGGATTTCATTTTGAATAACTTCCACAACATTCTAATGACACTCAATTTATACATCCTTCGATGATTTGTACTTCTCAGATTGAATTTGTAAATATATTATATAATGGGGACTAAACTGGGTGTACTTTCTTTTATTTGCACACATAGAAATATATACATGCACACACATTCTATTTATTAGAGGTGGCCAATTTGAAACTGGACACATAAACCTGCCCAAACCCACCGGTAATAAATGGGTTTGAGTATTGCTAGTTTATGTAAAAGGGCGTAATCGGGGTTAATAAAAAAATACCTTTTTGTAAATGGGTTGATATGTTGGACCCGTTGGGTACCCAACTTCTTAACCCATTGGTCTCATATTTGGGGGCTTTTCTCTTAGGGTTTTCTTATACGTTTCTAACAGAGATCTAACAGAGTTTTCAGCTTAGAAAGGTCAATATTTACTCATCACTAGAGAGAGAGAAAAAGATATTGAAGGAGAAGATCAACGTTTCCAAATAGCTCAAAGCCAAGCATCAAAAGGTTTACTTAATTACCTGAAATCTTTTATGGGTTTGAATATTTACTTGAAATCTTGTATGGATTTGAATGTTTAGCTTAAATATTTTTAGGGTTTGGATATTTATGAGTTCTTACATTTGCAGATCTTAGAGAGAGAAAGAAAAAGACATTGAAGGAAAAGACCAACATTTCCAAATAGCTCAAAGTCAAGCATCAACAGGTTTACTTAATTACCTTAAATCTTTTATTAGTTTGAATATTCACTTGAAACCTTGTATGGGTTTAAACGTTTAGCTTAAATATTTTTTGGGTTTGGATATTATGAGTTCTTACATTTGACAATCTGGAAGATGTTGAGAACCATTTTTTATTGTGATATGATAGGTGTGTTGCTCATCAGCTTATGAAAATTGTAAAGAAACTCCTTGTTTTTTCTTTTTTGTTTTTCCTGTTTTCTAATCTAGTTGAAACTTATCATCCATATGTAAAATAAATTTGGCAAATACATAGGAAAGAGTAGTTGAGCAATTTAATAGATGTTGCTCGATGCGATTCCGAATGATGAAGTATCCCTGCCTTGACAAAATGATCCCCGCTTTGACAAAATAATACCCTGTTTAGTTGTGTTTTTGTCAAATTAGTTTATTTTCTAATGGCTGAAAATTTCATTACCATATGTTACCATTATTAATTTTAAAAGTGATGAAGATGAATATTGTTTCATATTATATCCTGGTGGTTGGAAATTTCATTTTTAGTTGTTATTGTCTGTGTTGAAAATGTCATTGCCACCCATTTTGGGGTATGGATTATTGCAATTTAAAAAGAATATATTTTACATGCGATAGGATGGAGGAAAATATTGATGACCATGTGGAGCAAAGCTCTTGTGCTACTTCAAAACAGTGTAAGAGATCCGCAACCATAGTTTGGGATGACTTCGAAAAGTTGCCTATTAGTGATGATGGGAAACAAAGGGCTAAATGTAAGAAGTGTGGGCAAGAGTACATTGTAGATTTGAGAGCAGGCACCATGAACTTATTACACCATATTAGTAATTGCCATAAACAGGTGCCCCATGATTCTCATCATTTTACTGAACTAGATCAAGACCTATATCGTGAGAAGGTAGCCACAACAATAATTAGGCACAATTATCCTTTTATGTTTGTAGAACATGAAGGCATCAAGGATATACATTGTTTTTTAAATCCAAGTGTAAAGAACATCTCGAGAAACACTGCAAAGTTTGATAAATTAAAGGTGTATAGAAGGGAACAAGAGAAATTGAAAAATATATTGAACTCAATCAGACATAGAGTATGCTTGACATCAGATTTGTGGTCCTCACTTACTATGGATGGATATCTAGCACTTACTGCCCATTATGTTGATGATGATTGGGTGTCACAGAAAAAGATCTTAAATTTTCGTCACATACCTCCTCCACATAATGGTCCAATTTTGGCCGAAAGGGTTATTCATTTGTTGAAAGAGTGGGGCATTGATAAAAAGATTTTCACCCTTACCTTGGATAATGCATCGTATAATGATGGCCTTGTGGATGTCTTGAAGTGTCATATTGGTTTGAATGGTACATTGTTGTGTAACAGTGATTTTTTTCATATACGTTGTGGCGCACATATTCTGAATTTAATTGTGCAAGCAGGGTTGAAGGTGATTGATGAAGCTATACATAAAATCCGAGAAAGTGTTAAATATGTTAAGAGGTTCAGAAGGGAGGAAGATCAAATTTACCATATGCATCGCTCAATTATCTTTGAAGTGTAGTTAAAAGATACGGCAAGATGTTTCCACAAGATGGAACTCAACATATTTGATGCTCGAGTCTGCCTTAATACATCGTCTTCCATTTTCTCAATTGCAGTTGATTGATACAAATTTCAAGACATGTCCATCAAAAGATGAGTGGCTTAGAGCTGAAAGAATAGCTAAGTTTTTGAAACCATTTTATGAGATTACCACTATTTTCTCGGGATCTTTGTATCCCACGGCAAATTTATACTTTCATGGGGTGTAGAGAATACAATTACTTATCACGGAGGAGATGAAAAACTCGGACAAAATCATAAATTCCATGGCAAGTATGATGAAAGAGAAATTTGATAAATAATGGGAGTGTTATAGTGTGGTGTTATCTTTTGCGGTAATATTAGATCCTCGTTACAAGTTACAATTTGTAGAGTTTCGTTTTAAGAAGTTGAACCTTAAGGTATATGTTGAAAAGGGTAAGGTTTATTCATGAAAAGTTATATTTGCTTTTTGACGAGAATGTGCAATGTAGTCCCACTTCATCATCAACATGTGCTACAAGTGGAGACAACAACGAGAATGTACTTGATGAAATGGATGTAAGAGTAGTTAATTATATACAGTTATAATATCTTTTCCTTTATCTTTATTATTCTAATACACTAATTGCAAAATTTATGTAGGAATTTGATTTATTTGAGAGTCAACAATATCGGTTATGTAGAATGAAGTCACAATTGGACTTGTATTTGGAAGAGCCGAGACTAGACAGAAAGCAAAATTCAGATATGGATATACGTAGTTATTGGAAAACAAATAGTGTTCAATATCCAGAACTCTCTTTGATGGCACGTGATGTTTTGAGTATTCCAATCACGACAGTTGCTTTTGAGTTTGCGTTTAGCATTGGAGGCCGAATTATTGACAAATTCCGCTTTTCAATCATGCCTAGGAATGTAGAGGCATTATTATGCACTTGAGATTGGCTATACTGTTTTAGAGGTAAACATATGAAGTCATATTTTAATATTGGAGATTGATTGTTTTTCTATGTAACTCATTGAATTTGTAATTGGCCTTTTGTTTTAGTTTTTTTGGCTAAGATCATGGTTGGGGTGTGTTTTAATCTAATTGGTTTCTTGTTTGTCAACATACTCTTTTTTTCTTTTAGCTTCAGAAGAAGAACTGGTGGAGGATTTTGAACCCATAGTTGCTGGACTTGGGACCAATTCAAACTTTCCTCATTGCTAAGTGAGCTTTACTCTTGAGTTTTTTTTTTTTTTGAAAGAGAATTTACGCATTTAAGGGGGGAAAATAGATGGGATCAAATTGGTACTGGTCTTGTTGTACTGTTTCAGGTATTTCACTAGTCTAGTTTATCTCCTTTTAGGTCCCACCATCTTGTCCTACGACATCCACTATCCTTCCTAGCTTGGTATTGCCCTTTAAAGCGTAAATATAGTACCAAAATCCTATGTTGAGACATCAGGCTCTCTCTAGGAATCATCTTACAGTCGCTGCATTTTAACCAAGTGCACATCAGTCCAATCTTGTTTAGGCCTTCAGTAGCAAAAGCTACTGCCCGTAGAGGGTTGGGTTTGGATGATGACAAATGGTGTATTTACAATAGCTTCTTTCAATCATAAACTCATTGGGCAAAGCAATACTAGCTTTCCTTGTAAAGGTATGTGGTGGCTGAAGGCAAGCACCTTTCTTTGCCTAGACAACTGTTAGGGAGACTATTTTTATCATTGATAATTGATAACATAAGAAAAGGGGGAAAGACTATGATGGACTATTGCACGGTTATCTGAATCCCGGTCCAGATCGTAAGATCTTACGATTCAGTTCATCCAAATGATCCGAATCACACTAGAATCTTAAATTTAGTAAGGGATCTTAAAGTGACTACAACCTATTCATAAAATCGTGTAGAATCAAATAACAATCCCAATTCTACTATGATCCTAATCCTACAATTTTTTTGTTATTAGTTATTTCTTATATGTGTGTGTGTGTGTGTGTGTGTGTGTGTGTTTATATGTGTATATTTATATAAAAAATTTGACTATAAACTCTTTTTTCAAACGTCTCTTTTAATTTATGTTAACTTTGAAAATTTATCATTTTTCTTAATTTTTTTTTTTAAACAATGTAACATACATTATTATTATCGATAATTTTTAATTTTATTTTGCATTAAAAGTAAAATCTTACGATCTTTGATCCAATTCTACGATCCAATTCACGAGTCCCTCCCAACAATATCACCTAGGGTCCTGATTTCAACCACCTTGGACTATTGTTGCAAGTGCAAGTGTATAAGGGAGTCGAACAATCTTTTTTTTTTTTTTTTGTTCCATTGTACAGTGGTTACAGATTTGGGAATTGTTATTCTCAGTGTTTGGCAATAGCGTGAGTGATGCCTAGGCAATTGTTATTCTTAGTGTTTGGCAAAAAGAATGTCCAAGGGGAGACAATAGGAAGGCTTGGGAAATGGCTCCTTTGTACATTTGGAAATAGAGGAATTGTAGATCTTTTGAGGCAAAAAGAATGATTGGCTTATGCCTTGAAAGGAATGGTGTTGGCATCTATTGTCCGAGGGGAGACAATAGGAATGCTTGGCTCAAGGAGGATTAACCATCGCATCAGAGGTGCCCCATAGATGAGTAATGGGAAGTGGCAGCAAAGGGCTTTCCTTTTCAGCCCAAGTGAGAGTGGTCGCTGAGTGTTACTTAGAAGAGACCAACAGATTAGCTTCAGTTGGTGGTTCCAATCGAGCATCCGGCTATGATCAAATATACCAAGTAATGAGCAATAGCGAAACCAAGCCACCGCCTGTGAACCGTAAACCTTAAACTCTTCTGTAGAATTTTTGGGGTAGTTATCTGTCCATGTAGATATATAAATTATAATAGGTTTTCGGATATCAGTGTTTTTTTTTGTTTTTCCATTTGTATATTATGTATGTGCAAAGTTGTGCCCCTACTGGAGCATTTCTTCAATACACATCAAAACAACTTGAAAATGTCTATTGCGCTTCAAATTCTATCAACAATTGAATTGTAAGAGCTAGATAACCAACTATTAAACAATGGAAGACACTAAAACTGTGTACTCAATTCTTCAAGCCACTAGCATTACTCAGACATAGTCATCTATGTAAATATGTAATCACGTTTATACCAAAAGGTCATCAAGAATTATACTAGATTGAAGGACTGAGATAAGTTAATTCACCCATAAAATTATAAGTTTCAAACTCATTATTAATCATTAAAAAAAGACCCTTGGAGATGCTATTTTGAATTGGGGAAAAAAAAATATTTGCCAACCATATTTTCATGGTAAACATAAGCGGCAAGTGGAATTGCAAGCTACAGGATAACATGATTATTTTGGTACATATGTAATCGACGGAATTAAAAGTACCTTCATTAAATGGAAAACATTAATTAAAAAACGGAGACCATCTACCAAGCATTTTCATCAAAAATGAAAAGATTAGTCATTAGAGAAAAGATGACATGCATCTAGAAGATGCCAGCAACACATAATTGAAATGCAAGGAAATCAAGTACTTACCTCAAGCAAGAGGGGCTTTATAGCACTGCAGGTTGTAGCCCGTTCTACTTGTTTACGCCATTGCTTTCTGTGCACAGCATTCCAGAAGGGACCAACTGTCAGACCAAATAAACTCTCTTCCATGAACATAACATACATTGCAATACCATGAAGGCTTCCCTCTCCACTCCTTGGACAAAGGCTAGCAAGAATCTTCATAGCACCTTTAATGGCATTTGAGGCAGCTGCATTCAACAAGCATGCTCTCTTGCTTGAAACAGGGGCCTTGCAAGAAAAACACCAACCACACCTTTCTCTTGGGACTTCCACAAGCTTCTTTTCAGAATTCGGCCAGAAAAAACGTATAGCTGCTGATGAGAAAGCTTTTACTTGCAGTGAAATGTTAGCAGACATAGCTTTCCTCCTGTTGTCTGAAGCATGAGACTCAGAAACCCGATTTTCTTCTGATGAAAGAATAGCCAGATTGGCAGCAGCAGAAGCAGCAAAATCTCCATGATTGTAGTTATTTATATATGCATGGGACTTAAAATGTGATCCCATGTACAAGCAGCAATCATCAGATGAATTCATGTAACCTCTTCCACCAACTCGCTTAGTACCCTCTTTGCTTTGAGAGGATATGTTAACAGGAATACAAATATCATTCACATGTCCTTTGTAACTTTTATTGCTATTTCCTGATGTACATGTTGCAAAATCAACCAAGCTTGCTTTGCCACTGAAGAAGGTTTGATGAATCATATCAGATGGATTGACCTGCTGGCTAATTGAAACAGAAGACATGGTAGAATCCACCTTAGTCCGCTCAGAGAATTCAGTATCCTTAAGATGGCAAAGCTGTTTTGTTGTAGCGTCACCACTACTCTGCTGACCAGGGTGTTCTGTTTGGGTAATTGTATACAAAATCTTGTTAAACCCGGGATTTTTGCAAGAGTTTTCCAGACTTGAACCGACCATATTTTCCACATCACTTTCAGTTACACAACTTGCTAAGTTCTCACCCTCAACCATATCTAAAACTTTAGGACTTTCCTTACCCAACAGAGTAACTGATGGAGTAGAGAACTCAACATCTTCCTTTATGTTCGCTAACATTTTACTTGTTTCAATTGTTTCAACAAGAGGTAAAATATCACTTCCAATATGCCAATACTGTAAAATTCCCTTGCAAATCTCGGAATACAAAACAATAAGTTGTGCAGATGAATACAGTGCTTGCAGGACCTGTGGAATGTCATTTTGATTGTAGTATCGAAGAGATGGTTCTGAGTTGACTGAAACCTTTATCCTGAGATCAATTATTTAAAAACATCATGAAAGGACTTGAGATGAATGAGGAGACAATATAATACATAATAATATACAGAGAAATAAAGTGCAATATTGAGCCAAAGCAAGGCGGCGCAATGGACAAAGCCATCCAGTTACAACAGCATAAATATTATCATATTCAAAATATGGTAAAGCAACAAAGTAGTAAAACTAAGGTATTAGAAACATACACCAGTAAATGGTTGCAAGTACCCAAAAACATTTGTCCATATGAATCAACACCAAAAACTTCAGCTCCTCTTAGAGATGTACCCCTTGTAATTGTTGGCCCAATCTTATTAATTGTACACTCAGGACAATACCATGCCCCTTCGGGTATAAACATTTTGCTCACACCTATACATCTCGAATGGTAAGCTGACGGACACCCGTCACAACATAGCAAAGTCCCATCCATACCACAGAGCCGACATTCATCAGAATTACCATCATGAACAATATCAGCTTCCACATCCATTTCAGTGCCTTTCACACCCAAAGAACTTGAGTTGCAAGAAGATTTTGTCCCATGAGTTTCTGCTATGATCTCCATAGCTTCTTCATTCTTGCAAGCGGAAGTCTTTGAGAATCTAGGATGAACCCTTCGTGGCCCACCTTCAGAAGAAACAGTTTGAACAGCATCAGAATCAATTCCAACTTCTGATTCTTCACGCATGTCAATTTCTGCCCTTAGCTCTTCAGATTCTAAAACATCATCGCACAATATTTGCAAAATCATCAACTTTTGACCCACGGCTAAGGTGTAATAATCCTTTTCCAGAACATCAATGTAAAATCCTTTCCACTCTGGTCCATTTGTGTATTCCATTACCATTAGATATTGGACCAAGTAAACTGGCCAAGTCAATGTATCAAGCAAGCTCCAATCAGTAAACCTACAATCAAGAATGCCACGTTAATTCTAAATTCTGATCAAATGACTACTGAAGTAAACACTTCTTGCACAATAAGATGAGGCCAATGAAGTGGGCATAAAAGGTACCCAGTACTTACTGTTTAGGCCATACATGGTGAAGACATAATTGGTGCAGTAGTGCTTCTTGCATGCATTCAATAAATTATAATTCCACTGAAAACTCTTTTATTTTATGAGGATGATTATATGAGCAAAATCTTAGAGCATTCAAAATCTCAAAGAAGTAAAATAATACTGCATGGTTGTTGGCCACCGTAACATTTTCAATGAGATGCTCAAATTTAAGTTTACCAATAGAAAAGTAAATGTTACAATTTTTGTCAAAGAAACATAATAATGCATAAAATACCTGAGACATTTTGATGCCAGTTCAGAACCATCATAAGAGAGTGTTTCAAGATGACGCCTCAATGAATGCATGAGACCAACGTGAATGGCATCCAACAATGTGTTTGCAACAGGACAGTTGAGTGATCCCACGAAATCATCAAGTCCAAAAGGGCTCAAAAACAGCTGGATGCTAAACGAGCGCAAGAAACTATATACAGATAAAAGGTGTGAAACATACTCCTCCGGAACACCAATATTCCCCGAAGATGGAGGCAATTGAGGTGGAGGGACAACTGGTTCATCAACCTCCAAGCTGAAATCCCGATAAAGAGCATGCTCACATGAATCACTCGATGAATCAGCATCACCTTCAACTTGAACATCATCGATTTCATAAGCACCATCATTACTTAACTCACTCAGTTGAGATGCTTCAACCTTGTCCACAGCATTCGCCGACACCACGATCTTTTCCACAGCATTTGCCGACACCACAATCTTGTCCACAGCATTTGCCGACACCACGATCTTGTCCACAGCATTCGCCGACACCACGATCTTATCCAAAGCATTCGCTGACACCACTATGTTCTCCTCCACTGCCAAATCCTTCACCTTTACATCTTTCTTTGCAATTAACTCATCTAACTTCTTCTTTCTTAACATCCACTCATCATCGAAATCATCATCCCCCATAAGAAATTCCCTCACTTCAACGCCCTCCAAATCCTCACAATCCCCATCTTCATAATCAACTCTATATAACCCAGCATCATAATACACTATCTTCCCAAGAAAAATCCCACTACCCTCAAACTCTTTCTTCACATACCTCCCAACAAATGCCTTGGATCTCGTCTCAACCGCCTGCTTCTTTTCTTGCCCATCCATCACATCCTTCCTTCTCCTTTTTCTCCCTCGCCGTTCCGATCTGATTACCTCGGGTTCCATTTGCCCAATCAGAATTCAATCAATCCCAAAATTCCACACTTGCAACAATCCCTAGGGTTCCAAGAAAACACCTTGATTTCACCAAAACAATCGACACCTGGATCCAACTAATTCAATAAAAGTGCAAAATTTAGGGTTTTTACGGATCTCAACAAAAATAAAACAATCAAGTGAAAATTTTAAGCACGAAAACAAGGAAATGAGCATAAAAGTGAAGAGTTTTAAGGAATCAAAAGTTGATTTGACTTCAACATCGATATATATATATAATAGTATACATATGTAAGAATGTGAAAACGAAGCGTACCTTGTTAAGGATCGAGAACCGCCATTGAAGACGTGTTTTGGGGACTAGTTGTAGAGAGAGAGAGAGAGAGAGAGAGAGAGAGAGAGAGACGGTGTGGCAAAGTGCCCTAATGGAGCAGAGAGAGAGAGAGAGAGAGAGAGACCAACTCGGCCTCATCACCACTCCTGCTAGCGAGTTATAGCGGCACACAATCTATCATAACTCGTTTGACTCGTAAACTCGCCTTTCCGTACCGGTTTTAGCTCGTCCGAGTCGTTGTCACGGATTAATATTAATATCACAAAAAGAAAAAAAAAGTAATAAAAAAAAACCTGAGAATTATTGCAAAAAATAAAAGTACAATTTAATTTGATGCAAAAGTACAATCTAACTTGAACCTCTGTATATTTTTTATAACTATTTTATTTTATTTTCACTAATTTGTAATTCTCCAGTTTATTTTTTATGAGTAAAATTTCAAATTTTAATTAGAAAAAATTGCTAAAGTGAATTCATCTCTATATTGTTAATTGTGATTTTTTAGAGGGCTTTATCAAGAGAAAGTTAGCTGAAATTTAAAAAGATTTGAAGATCCAAAGTAATTTTTTTAACCAAGAAGTAAAAAAAATAAAAAATAAAAAATTATACACAAGCATTATTTATAAGTAAACAACATTTCAATAAAATTGAATTAATTATCTAGTAGTTGTTAGAAGTTTTTTGTTTTTTGAAATTCATTCTCAATTTATTTGGTTTAATTTTTGAAATTTCCACATATCCAACATTTACGTTGTGTTTAGTTAGGGGATTTGAAAATAGATTTAAAAAATAAAAATAAAAAAGTAAGTAAAATATGAATAAAATATATCAATATTTTATCTAATTTTACACACATTTTTTTTTTAAATCCATTCTCAAATCCCAACCAAATACAGCGTTATTGTAACGAAAATCTCATACACAGAAAAATATCTTTGAATATAATTTCATAGGTGTTAGACTTGCAACTTTTTGACAAATTAAAAGGCTTGCTAAAATATTGTCCAACAATAGTATTATTATTAGTTTGATTTAGAGTTTCCAAATTAAATTATTAATGTATAAAAAAATAAAAAGATGCATGGAGGTTGGCGAGTCAACTCAGACAATGGCCTTTCCCAAAGGCCGGTTTCGGGTCTCCGCCGTTTTCACACGAGCAAATGAGCTAGTGGCGAATGGCTAATAATACAAACCAAACCAACATTCACAACAAAAAAAAAAAAATAGTACAGGAAATGAGTATTAACTTGACTAATGGGGAATTGGCGGGAACAAATTAAAATTGTTTTTGATTAACCGTCAATTTTTTAATTATTATATAATAATTTTAAATAAAATAAAATAAAATAAAATGAAAATCACAATTTTCAGTGAGTAACGGTCAACTAACATTGGTCAGATGGCTAAATTAACTGACTGTCCTAAAACAGTTAATATTTGGTAGTCTCTAAGAGAAATTATTTTTGAAATATGTACATATATATTTTTATTTTTTATGTTTTCATAAAAATATTTTTTCTATATTTGAATGTGATATTTAAATTAATATATATTTGGTGATTATATTAGTGGTGATAGTAGTAGTGGTAGCGACGATTATGAAATAGTGGTATTAGTAAGATTTGCGTCTAGAAAACATTTTTATTTTTTTAAAGTTGAAAACATTTTCCACTACTAATTACTTTTTGTTGACTCTCGTTTCCGTCATGCCACAATTCAAAAACTATGAAAAAATTTGTTATAAACAAATATTTACTGTCGATACAAACGAATTACAAGTGAACGTATGATCATTATTGTCTAAATATAGAAGATAAAGAGATATTTTAAAAAGATGGTTAAAAATTACTTTTTGACTTTTTTTGGTGGAGGAGTGATGGAGACCCCCTCCAATCATCACCCCCACCACCCCACACACATGTGGCAAGTGGTGATTGGAGGACAAGGGAAACAAAAAAAAAGAAAAAGAAAATCCAACCAATGAGAGAGAGACGGGGTCAAAGGGGTGGGAAAAAAAAGAAGTCTTAGACATTTTTGTTTTTTGTGAAAAAGGAAAGTGGGTTGAAAACTGAAAAGTGACTTTTAACCGGCTTCCCAAAATAGCCCAAAGTGACTTTTAGAAAATATTTTTATTTTTTTAAGGTTGAAAACATTTTCCACTACTTATTACTTTTTGTTGACGCTCGTTTTCGTCATGCCACAATTCAAAAACTATGAAAAAACCTGTTATAAACAAATATTTAGGTCAAGTTTGGCAATTCAAAAATAATTTATTTTTTTTATCTTTTTATCTTTTTTTCATCACATCACCTCTTTACTTTTCTGCATATCTTTTCGTAAAAAGATAAAAAGTACACTTTTTTAGGTCATCCCAAACAACCCCTTACTGCCAGTACAAACGAATTACAAGTGAACGTGTGATCATCATTGTCTAAGGGTTGGTTTGGGAAGTGGGTTGGTTTTTTGATTTTTTGATTTTTCTGGTTATTTTAGCCTGGGTTAAAAAGTTTGGTTTGAGAAGGACTTTTTGGCTTTTTGGACTTTTTTTGTGAGAGAAGAGTGTAATAATTATGGGTTGGATGTGATGTTTTGTTTGTTGTAGCTAAAATAATCTATTTTGTCTTTTATGGCTAAAATAGCCAAAAAAACTCACAAAATCCCTTCCCAAACAGTGCCTAAATATAGAAGATAAAGAGGTGTTTTGGAAAGATAGTTAAAAATTACTTTTTGACTTTTTTTTGTTGAGGAGTGATGGAGACCCCTTTCAATTACCACCCCCACCACCATACACACATGTGGCAGGTGGTGATTGGAAGACAAGGGAAACAAAAAAAAGAAAGAAAAAGAAAATCTAACCAATGAGAGAGAGAGGGAGTCAAAGAGGTGGGAAAAAAAAAAGATGTTAAACATTTTTGTTTTTTGTGAGAGAGAGAAGTGGATTAAAAGTTGGGAAGTGACTTTTAATTCACTTTCCAAAATAGCCCAAAGTGACAACGTGACTTAAGTTGCTAGCTCAATTCGCTCAATCTAACCCTACTTTTTTTTTTGGCTCATAAAGGGTATTCTAACTTATAAAACTAAGCCGGTCCAATATTTTGGACTGGACTTGGGATTTAAGTTCATAGCTCGGCTTGGTCTAGCTTGTCCCACTAAGTATATTTATCATTATTTGTTTATGTAATATATATTGAAAAATATCAGTTTAAGTTGAATTTCTGTCCTTTTTTTTCTTAGTCTTTTTTTTGCTTTGTATCTTTTTGTGGAACTTGTTTCTAAACCATTGTTGTACATCCTTGGTAGTTCCAAAATGCTTCTTATTTTACCTAGTTGTCAAACCATGGGCAATCAAACTAATAATAGCAATTTTTGGGGATAAAAGTTTTAGGTTGTTTATTTATTTATTTATTTTTTCTTCTAATTCTTATTAGTGGTCACAGCTTTTTGTTTTTTATTTTTATTTTTTTGGGATTTTTGGTTTTTTTTTTTTATTATTTTAGATTTTATTGTTTTTAATCGAAACTAGTTTGCTAGTATTTTTATTTTTAAACGGTCCATATATAGAGGCTTGATAGGCAGGTTTGAATAATAGAGTTGGGCTTATTAGATGTGTTCAGGTTAGGCCAAGCTTAAGCAAATTAAAATTCCTTATTAATAAGTATTGCAAGTCCCATCTAAAACTTAGCATGTCTCTAATGATGTCCACCCATTTCTACCATTGAAATGACACATTACGGGTGATGCAAGTTAGACTTGCTAAATAATTTATCGTCTTCACTTTCTGTCTTTTTTTTGATAAACAATGAGCCAATATATAGACATTAAAAGAGTTTAAGAGTACAACACTCTAGGTATATTAAAAGAGTTTAAAAGTACAACACTCTAGGTCCTTCAAGAATTTGGCATAGGAAGGCCTTTGTTTAATCGCCTCCAACATGAGGAGGTTGATTTTAATTTGTTTGAAAACCTTCATCATCGTTTTCATGGATGCCGCTCTCTTATAAAAAAGGATCCTATCCTTGTCTCATTGGGGAAAGAAGCCTTAGGTATATATGATGCTTTAGGCTCATTTGAAGTACCTAGGGGCCAAGTCACTACAAGAAAAAGCACATTCGGCGATCAAATTTCCTGACTAAGAAAAATTTGGTCATTGAAAATATAACTTTCAGCGATCAAAACAACATTAGTAGCCAAAAGTAAGGTTTTTTGGTGACTAAACAATTTTAGTAGCCAAAAGTTTATAATTGACGACTAAAAATAAGTTTGGTCACTGATTATATGGGTTTTAGTGACTAAAAAAATTTTAGTAGCCCAAAGTAAAGCTTTTTGGCAATTAAAAAAATTTAGTAGCCAAAAAGTCTACAATTGGCGACTAAAAATAAGTTTGGTCGCTAATTATATGCGTTTTACTGACTAAAAAAATTTTGGTGGCCGAAAGTCTACAATTGGAGAGAGAAAAAAAATAACTTTAGTCGCTAAAAGTTAATTTTTTATTTTTATTTTGCTACTAAATAGTTTATTTTACATAAATTATGTAATAAAATAATTATGTTTATACATATACTTTTATATAAATATGGGTGTATGTACTATATAACTAATATATGTCACATATATAGTCATGTGGTGCTATAGAAGCGTAGTGGGAAGAGTGTGGCACCATAAGGTTTATGGTGCGAAAGGTTGGTGGTTTGAGTCTCCGCAAGAGCGGATCAAATGTTCTATGACAATTTTATTTATTTATTTTTATTTTTTTCACGTTTGAAGCTTTTGGTGACTAAAGGTGTTGGTCAGCGATTCCTTGACTATTGGCGACTAAAACATTGGTTGGTAAATGTATAATTTTAAAGAAATACAATTGACTATTGGCGACAAAATTTTGGTCGCTAAAGACTTGCTTTTTGGCGACCAAAGGTTTTTTGGTCGGAAAAACCCTCCAAGACCTTTCCCGACAGGGTTTTGGCGACAAACATAGCGCCCAAAATTTTTGGTCACAATGTCATTGGCGACCAAAAAATAGACAATTGGCGACCAATATTTTAGTCACTAAAAGTGACTTTTTTTTTGTAGTGGAAGGAGTGTGAGCTTGGTAGAAGAGAAGAGAGGAAGAAAAAGTTTGCTAATAATTCCAACAACCATCAAGTAAGCCACAACACAACTCTCTCATTCATTTTCCTTTTTCAAATACATGTTATTAGAAGTTTAAAATGGTATTTTCAGATGTGTTCTAATGGTATTCTTGTGTTAAAAATGAAAGAACTTGAGCCTTGATTCTACCCTTCTTCTATTTTTCTTAATCAGTATAAGACTACCTTTTTCCATATCAATCTCTCAAAATTTTCAAAGGCACACCTTCACCTTAAATTTCTGAGTTCAATACATATTATTTAGCATGTTTTCATCACAAGAGAAATGAAAAATTTCCACTAGCTGGCTTCTTTTCTCACCAACTTTCTATTTTCAAGAACTGTACCATAAAAATCTATTTTACAGCCACCTTACAAAATTTTAGAAAAATGTATAAAAATATTATAGACTTTCATTTTATGTCAAAATCTTTCTTAAGGAGTTAGCTTTCAAGTAAAATTGGTTTCATTGAAAACGAGTGAGCAGTCTGTGAGAAAATCTGATTTTCGTAACGATCGACGAATCGGAACAAAGCTGGAGTATTTCTGAAATAACTAAAAATCTGGAAAAGCTGTTCCATTTTCGAAAAATGTTCTGAGAACTAGATAAAATTCCCTACTAACCATAGGAAGGCCGGGCTCTGGAAAAATCTGAAATAGCCCTTTTGAGTATAATCTTTAGGTAGTATTGAATCTGGAAATTCTATTTTCATTGGTGTTTTATGCTCTTGTGTTCATGAATGTGGTTATTAATTTATGATCATGTCTCAGTGTGATATTACACGTGTCATAGGTTTATGTATTTTATTTTAATCCTTCGATGGTGCTCACAGTTATGTAAATCTGGAAATTATATTCTTGTACTTGAATATGCCTAGAGCTACTTGTGCCTCTCTTCATATGTGAATCTCATGTGTTGTAACTCTATTTCCTTCTATTTGTACTATTTAGTTGTTCATACTTGTGTAATAGATGTTGTTTCAAGAGCATGTCCTAACTCTGACTTAAATTATCTAACTCAAATGGGAAACTTAATGAGTGGTAACGGGTTGAGAATTTTTGGACAAGTTACTAACATATTGATTGGTTAACGGGATACGCTCCCTATTTGGAAGTTAAAGTCTTGCGCAAGTGGTTTTCAGAATCCTTGAACGGAGCGGTTGTATTCGGACCCAGGTAATTGGTGTAAGGAGGGATTTTGACAAGGCACATTATTACCGTCTCTTTTGTGGCCCTACGGTTGGTGCTACGCGGTATATAACCATTGCTAGGCATCCAAGGTAAGTTCTGCAACAAAGCAGCAAAAGAGGGGGCATGCCGAATAATCCGCATCCGATTCTTGCGGTTGGGAGGGCGAAATCTCTTTGGGGGATTTCTAGGCTACTAACAACTAACCCTATAACCTGTGTTAATTACTTGAATGTCATGCTCCTTTCCCCTATTGTTGTAATTTGCTATTGTGTATTAGATTAGGAAAAATGGACAGGGTGTGTGTGTGTTTACTGGGCATTCAAAGCTCATGGCGTTTCATGCCAGGTATCGAAGAGATGTACGAAGCCAACAAAAAGTCAAAGATATTTAAAGACTTAAGTTTTCCTTAGAGAGAGTTCGGAACCATTTCGCTTATTAATTTGACTGTGCTTTTATTTATTCTTGGATTGTAATAGTAATGGGACTCATTTGGTAAATTTAAAATTTGAGACACTGTAATTATTATTTATTTTGTCATCCTATGCATATCTCTGCGTTACTTATGAGACCTTACGTCAATGCCTTTTAAGATCCGTCAAAAGGGTAGTGCACTACCTAAGAAAGCTGGACTTAGAAGGAAGGCTAACTTGACTCATCCGGCGATCTGGGATCTTACTTGGTTATTGACCATAAGACTCATTAGTATCATTTCCTAGACTCCTAACCTTAGATAAACCCTGTATTTAATTGTTAATATATTCTCTGAAGTTCGCGATTTTTGGGGCGTCACATGTTCAATAGTTCTAACATGTAAATTAACATTAAAAGTTGACTTTAAAAAACTTGTTCTATAGATTTCTTTAACTAGTACTTTTGGGATATTCCAACTTAAATTAAGTTTAATATCATGAAATTCATGCTCTTCTTCATTTATGACTAAATTTGTATCAGGTATAGGAGCTAAAGTTGTAGATGTAGAGCTTATTGAAGAGTTACTTCTGAATAATCGACTCATTTTTATTCTGTAAATTAATTCAACTTTCTTAAATTCTTATATAACTTATCATAATTTCACATACTATGTGTTCGCACATACTCTTTCTGAAAACCCCAATATCTATCACCTGTTTATCTTAAGGACTTACACTAGATGTGGGACGAAAGGTGAGTGACGATTGGCAGAGTGAAAGACAAAGATAAGTTTTAGTAGGAAATAACAAGACTGGAATTAATAAACAGAGATGGTAATGAGAAGAAATTAAATAAAAATAACGAAACAATAAATGAACAACATCAACAAGCTTGGCTCTGATACCAAAGAGAGGCAGAAGCAGCACATAAATAAAAAAAGTTAAATAAACTAAATTAAATAAACTAAAATAATAAAAATCAAATAAACTAAAATAAAATAGATAGAATATTTTAAATAAGAACAGATAAGCAGAAATAGTAATAATACATAATAAACTTACAATCGTTTACTGGAAGTAACCGAAAAATCAGAAAATACAGAATTGTTTACTGGAAGTGACTGGAAAATACAGTTTCTACTTGCATCCTTAAAAACTGAATTTTTAAACATACTAGAAATTTTACAGAAACTGAAAGAAACTGCAAAAGAAAACTTTGAACTCTTTCCAACTCTAAATTGACCTTGATGGAGGAGCTTCTTTTATAAGCAAACTGGATAATTGTTGAGCTTGTGAACTGGGAACTGTGAAGCCTGTGACCGGAGCTGTGAGGCTTGTGATTCCAAAAGTTGGAAAATACTGTGAAACTTGTGACTTGAAAAGCTGGAAAATAAAAGGCACATGGGTGCTGAGAGCATCTTTCTGTGACCGAGAATTTACTTGCAGTGTGGAAACGTGACTACACAGTTGACTGATGGGGAATCAATATATATATACCAGCAGTTTTTCTCAAAGTAAGAGTAGTGATTAAAGTTGATGTATATATATGGAATCTAATGACTTTTTAGGCATATGGGTCCTGAGCATCTTGGAATTGTGGACCATATGGATCATGACTGGTTAAGGCTTCAAAGGAGGCTAAATCATCTGAGGCTTCATCTTCAATTTGTGACTTTGCTTGGGCCATCAATAATTTGGCCATCAATAATTTGGCCATTTGAATCAATTCATCACTAGAGGTTGACTTGGGCTTGGCCTTGGCCTTGGCCTTGGAGGACTTTGATTTGGAAGGTTCAATGCTGGTTGATGGGCTTCCAAGTCTGACTGTAGTGAGAGGAAGTGGGCTTCCTTGTGTGACTGAAGCATTTGGGTTTTGCTGAGACTTGACCATTGCAGAAGTTGGGGCATGAATGTTAACTGGAAATTCTTGCTGGACTTGTTCAATAAGATGATGGGCTTTGAATGTATCTCACCATTTAACAAAATGTTGACGACTGACTATGTTATTGGATAGACTGTATTGACGACTGAGCTTGTAAATGTAATCATCTCATGCAAAACATGTTAGAGGCCTTAAAACACTAAGCTAGTGAAAGCATTTGCATTACAACCATGCAAGACAAGGTTCATATGACCAAGATAGCTCAGAACAGAGTTAAATCATGCCAAATCAGAGCCTAAAATATGCTGAAGTCAAGTCACAAAAAGGTAGAAAAACATGCTCACATGTTAGGCTATCTACACTTGTAAACAAGACACAAGGGGGGAGGCCACCCCCTCCTATTTTGGACCTCAAAACCAAGTTTTTACCACTGAAATTCCCATGGAATTTAGTGGTTAAAAGGCCAAAAAAAAG
>NW_021024840.1:302546-313411 GCF_004153795.1 Camellia sinensis
TTCTCTCTCTCTAAGGTCGGCAAGAGCTCAAACAAGGCTGAGGAAATGTTTTGATTCAAGTGTGGTGTAGCTCAAAGGTGTATAGGTAGTGGCCCACTCAAGGGCAAAATTGTAAATGAGTCAAACTCTGCAATCCATCAATATTTAACCTAACTTAATCATACCTAATCAGTTTTCAGATAATTACACCATAATTTCACATTAATTCTAACGATTGTAGAACATCAATCAGTTTTGAATTCGGCCGCCGATAAGGCCTTTAATTAGTAGTTCAAACATAAAACACCAACAGATAATCCAACAATCAAACAGATAGACGTACAATTGAACAGATATGCTCAGTCAATTCAGTTTCATTTTCAGTCAGTTTACACACAGTCAGACAAAACAGTATATACAACATATACAATCATTCAGAATAGGGACTCAATCCCTTGTTTACAGTACAGTACAGTGCTATCAGTCTATACAGTTATCACAAAATAGATACAAAGACAGAAGGGGGAAATAAAAGATCCCTAAGCCATAGCATGGCAGGCTCGGAACCTCGCATTGAGGTACATAGGTTGACTCGACAAAACTGGGGTTTATCCTGACTCTTCTAGCTGCGGTCTGGTGCCTGTACACCTACATATATATATGAGCAGTGAGCTAAAGCCCAGTGAATAACATAATGCGTAAAGAGGTTAAGAATGAATGTCCTTACAGTATGAAAACAGTTCATTAAACATGGAAGTTCATTCAAGAAACCACTATACCTTAACAATCTATTGGGAAATTAAACAAGAAAAGGAAATTGAATAAAAATAGAAGTTGAATACAAATGAAAATGGATGTTGCATAAATTAAAAATGAAAGTTGAATAAAAATAAAAATGGATGTTGCGTAAAATTAAAAATGAAAGTTGAATAAAAATAAAAATGGATGTTGCATAAAATTAAAAATTGAAGTTCATTCAATAAAACACTATATCTTAACGATCTATTTGGAAATTAAATAAAAAAGGAAATTAAATAGAAAAGGAAATTGAATTAAAATGGAAGTTGAATACGAATAAAAAATGAAGTTGCATAAAATTAAAAATGGAAGTTCATTCAAGAAACCGCTATACCTTAACGATCTTTTTGGAAATTAAATAAAAAATAAAATTTAACAGAAAAGAAAATTGAATAAAAATGGAAGTTGAATAAGAATAAAAAATGAAGTTGCATAAAATTAAAATGGAAGTTCATTCAAGAATCCATTATTCATTAACGATCTATTTGGAAAATAAATAAAAAAAAGGAAATAGAATAGAAAAGGAAATTGAATAACAATGGAAGTTGAATAAAAATAAAAACGGAAGTTGCATAAAATTAAAAATGAAAGTTCAATCAAGAAACAACTATATCTTAACGATCTATTTGGAAATTAAACAAATAAGGAAATTCAACAGAAAAGGAAATTGAATAAAAATGGAAGTTGAATGAAAATAAAAATGGAAGTTGAAAAAAAAATAAAAATGGATGTTGTATAAAATTAAAAATGGAAGTTCGCTCAAGAAACCACTATACATTAACGATCTATTTGGAAATTAAATAAAAAAAGAAAATGGAAGTTGCATAAAATTAAAAATGGAAGTTCATTCAAGAAACCACTATACCTTAACGATCTATTTCGAAATTAAATAGAAAAAGGAAATTGAATAGAAAAGGAAATTCAATAAAAATAAAAATGGAAGGTGCACAAAAGTAAAAAAGAAAGTTTATTCAAAAAACAACTATACCTTAACGATATATTTGGAAATTAAATAAAAAAGGAAATTGAATAGAAAAGGAAATTTAATAAAAATAGAAGTTGAATAAAAATAAAAATGGAAGTCGCATGAAATTAAAAATGGAAGTTCATTCAGGAAACCACTATACCTTAACGATCTATTGAGAAATTAAACAAAAAAAGGAAATTGAATAAAAATGGAAGTTGAATAAAAATAAAAATGGAAGTTGTATAAAATTAAAAATGGAAGTTGAATAAAAATAAAAATTGAAGTTCATTCAAGAAACCGCTATACATTAACGATCTATTTGGAAATTAAATAAAAAAGGAAATTGAATACAAAGGGAAATTGAATAACAAAAAAAATAGAAGTTGCATAAAATTAAAAATGGGAGTTCTTCAAGAAACCACTATAACTTAACGATCTACTTGGAAATTAAATAAAAATAGGAAATTGAGTAGAAAATGAAATTGAATAAAAATAGAAGTTGAATAAAAATAAAAATGGATGTTGTATAAAATTAAAAAGGAAAGTTCAATAAAAAGAAAAATGGATGTTGCATAAAATTAAAAAGTGAAGTTCGTTCAATAAAACACTATACCATAACGATCTATTTGGAAATTAAATAAAAAAGGAAATTAAATAGGAAAGGAAATTGAATAAAAATGGAAGTCGAATAAGAATAAAAAGTGAAGTTGCATGAAATTAAAAATGGAAGTTCATTCAAAAAACCGCTATACGTTAACGATTTATTTAGAAATCAAATAAAAAAGGAAATTGAATAGAGATGGAAATTGAATAAAAATGGAAGTAGAATAAAAATAGAAATGGAAGTAGCATAAAATTAAAAATGGAAGTTGCATAAAATTAAAAATGGAAGTTGAATAAAAATAAAAATGGAAGTCGAATAAAAATAAAAATTGAAGTTCATTCAAGAAACCAAAGGAAATTGAATAAAAATAGAAGTTGAATAAAAATAGAAGTTGAATAAAAATAAAAATAAAAATTGAAGTTGCATAAATTTAAAAATGGGACTTCTTTATAACTTAACGATCTACTTGGAAATTAAATAAAAAAAGGAAATGGAGTAGAAACGGAAATTGAATAAAAATAGAAGTTGAATAAAAATGAAAATAGATGTTGCATAAAATTAAATATGAAAGTTGAATAAAAATAAAAATGGATGTTGCATAAAATTAAAAATTGAAGTTCATTCAATAAAACACTATACCTTAACAACCTATTTGGAAATTAAATAAAAAAGGAAATTAAATAGAAAAGGAAATTGAATAAAAATGGAAGTCGAATAAGAATAAAAAATGAAGTTGCATAAAATTAAAAATGGAAGTTCATTCAAGAAACCACTATACCTTAACGATCTATTTGGAAATTAAATAAAAAAGGAAATTGAATAGAAAGGAAAATTGAATAAAAATGGAAGTTCAATAAAAAAAAAAGTTGAATAAAAACGCAAGTTGGTGTTGCAGAAAATTAAAAATGGAAGTTCATTCAAGAAACCACTACCGAAGTTGCATGAAATTAAAAATGGAAGTTCATTCCAGAAACCGCTATATGTTAACGATTTATTTAGAAATCAAATAAAAAAGGAAATTGAATAGAGATGGAAATTGAATAAAAATGGAAGTTGAATGACAATAAAAATGGAAGATGCATAAAATTAAAAATAGATGTTCATTGAAGAAACCACTATACCTTAACGATCACTTTGGAAATTAAATAAAAAAGGATATTTAATTGAAAAGGAAGTTGAATAAAAATCGAAGTGGAATAAAAATAAAAATGGAAGTTGCATAAAATTAAAAATGGAAGTTTATTTAAGAAACCACTATATCTTAACAATCTATTTGGAAGTTAAATAAAAAAGGAAATTGAATGGAAAAGGAAATTGAATAAAAATGCAAGCTGAATGAAAATAAAAATCAAAGTTGCATAAAATTAAAAATGGAAGTCCATTCAAAAAGCCACTATACGTTAACGATTTATTTGGAAATTAAATAATAAAGAAAATTGAATAGAGATCGAAATTGAATAAAAATGGAAGTTGAATAAAAATAGAAATGGAAGTTGCATAAAATTAAAAATGGAAGTTCATTCAAGAAACAACTATACCTTAACGATCTATTTGGAAATTAAATAAAAAATAAAATTTAATAGAAAAGAAAATTGAATAAAAATGGAAGTTGAATAAGAATAAAAACTGAAGTTACATAAAATTAAAAATGGAAGTTCATTCAAGAATCCATTATACATTAACGATCTATTTGGAAATTAAATAAAAAAACAAAATAGAATAGAAGAGAAATTGAATAACAATAGAAGTTGAATAAAAATAAAAACGGAAGTTACATAAAATTAAAAATGAAAGTTCAATCAAGAAACTACTATACCTTAACGATCTATTTGGAAATTAAATAGAAAAGGGAATTTAATCGAAAATGAAGTTGAATAAAAATCAAAGTGGAATAAAAATAAAAGTGGAGGTTGCATAAAATTAAAAATGGAAGTTCATTAAAGAAACCACTATATGTTAACGATCTATTTGGAAATTAAATAAAAAAGGAAATTGAATGGAAAAGGAAATTGAATTAAAATGCAAGTTGAATAAAAATAAAAATCGAAGTTGCATGAAATTAAAAATGGAAGTTCATTCAAAAAACCGCTATATGTTAACGATTTATTTAGAAATCAAATAAAAAAGGAAATTGAATAGAGATGGAAATTGAATAAAAATGGAAGTTGAATAAAAATAGAAATGGAAGTAACATAAAATTAAAAATGGAAGTTGCATAAAATGAAAAATGGAAGTTGAATAAAAATAAAAATGGAAGTCGAATAAAAATAAGAATTAAAGTTCATTCAAGAAATCACTATACATTAACGATCTATTTGGAAATTAAATAAAAAAGGAAATTGAATAGAAAGGGAAATTGAATAACAAAAAAAATAGAAGTTGCATAAAATTAAAAATGGGAATTCTTCAAGAAACCACTATAACTTAACGATCTACTTGGAAATTAAATAAAAAAAGGAAATGGAGTAGAAACGGAAATTGAATAAAAATAGAAGTTGAATAAAAATGAAAATGGATGTTGCATAAAATTAAATATGAAAGTTGAATAAAAATAAAAATGGATGTTGCATAAAATTAAAAATTGAAGTTCATTCAATAAAACACTATACCTTAACGACCTATTTGGAAATTAAATAATAAAGGAAATTAAATAGAAAAGGAAATTGAATAAAAATGGAAGTCGAATAAGAATAAAAAAATGAAGTTGCATAAATTAAAAATGGAAGATCATTCAAGAAACCATTATACATTAACGATCTATTTGGAAATTAAATAAAAAAAGGAAATTGAATAGAAAAGGAAAGTGAATAACAATGGAAGTTGAATAAAAATAAAAATGGAAGTTGCATAAAATTAAAAATGAAAGTTCATTCAAGAAACAACTATACCTTAACGATCTATTTGGAAATTAAAGTAATAAGCAAATTCAATAGAAAAGGCAATTTAATAAAAATGGAAGTTGAATGAAAATAAAAATGGAAGATGCATAAAATTAAAAATGGATGTTCATTCAAGAAACCACTATACCTTAACGATCAATTTGGAAATTAAATAAAAAAGGATATTTAATCGAAAAGGAAGTTGAATAAAAATCGAAGTGGAATAAAAATAAAAATGGAAGTTGCATAAAATTAAAAATGGAAGTTTATTCAAGAAACCACTATATCTTAACAATCTATTTGGAAGTTAAATAAAAAAGGAAATTGAATGGAAAAGGAAATTGAATAAAAATGCAAGTTGAATAAAAATAAAAATCAAAATTGCATAAAATTAAAAATGGAAGTTCATTCAAAAAGGCACTATACGTTAACGATTTATTTGGAAACTAAATAATAAATAAAATTGAATAGAGATCGAAATTGAATAAAAATGGAAGTTGAATAAAAATAGAAATGGAAGTTGAATAAAATTAAAAATGGAAGTTCATTCAAGAAACAACTATACCTTAACGATCTATTTAGAAATTAAATAAAAAATAAAATTTAATAGAAAAGAAAATTGAATAAAAATGGAAGTTGAATAAGAATAAAAACTGAAGTTGCATAAAATTAAAAATGGAAGTTCATTCAAGAATCCATTATACATTAACGATCTATTTGGAAATTAAATAAAAAAAGGAAATAGAATAGAAGAGAAATTGAATAACAATAGAAGTTGAATAAAAATAAAAACGGAAGTTACATAAAATTAAAAATGAAAGTTCATTCAAGAAACTACTATACCTTAACGATCTATTTGGAAATTAAACAAATAAGGAAATTCAACAGAAAAGAAAACTGAATAAAAATGGAAGTTGAATGAAAATAAAAATGGAAGTTGCATATAATTAAAAAGGAAGTTCATTCAAGAAACCACAATACCTTAACGATCTATTTGGAAATTAAATAAAAAAAGGAAATTGAATATAAAGGAAAATTGAATAAAAATGGAAGTTCAATAAAAGTAAAAATGGAAGTTGCATAAAATTAAAAATGGAAGTTCATTCAAGAAACCACTATATCTTAACCATCTATTTGGAAATTAAATAAAAAAGGAAATTGAATGGAAAAGAAAATTGAATAAAAATGCAAGTTGAATAAAAATGAAAATGGAAGTTGCACAAAATTAAAAATGGAAGTTCATTCAAGAAATAAATATACCTTAAGGATTTATTTGGAAATTAAATAAAAAAGAAAATTGAATAGAGATGGAAATTGAATAAAAACGGAAGTTGAATAAAAATAGAAATGGAAGTTGCAAAAATTTAAAATCGAAGTTCATTCAAGAAACCACTATACCTTAACCATCTATTTGGAAATTAAATAAAAAAGGAAATTGAATAGAAAGGAAAATTGAATAAAAATGGAAGTTCATTAAAAATAAAGATGGAAGTTGCATAAAATTAAAAATGGAAGTTCATTCAAGAAACCACTACACTTTAACGATCTATTTTGAAATTAAATAAAAAACGGAAATTGAATAGAAAAGGAAATTGAATAAAAAGAAAAATGGAAGTTGCACAAAAGTATAAAAGAAAGTTTATTCAAAAAACCATTATACCTTAACGACATATTTGGAAATTAAATAAAAAAGGAAATTCAATAGAAAAGGAAATTTAATAAAAATAGAAGTTGAATAAAAATAAAAATGGAAGTCGCATAAAATTAAAAAAAAAGTTCATTCAAGAAAACCACTATACCTTAACGATCTATTGGGAAATTAAACAAAAAAAGGAAATTGAATAAAAATGGAAGTTGAATAAAAAGCAAAATGGAAGTTGAATAAAAATAAAAATTGAAGTTCATTCAAGAAACCACTGACATTAACTATCTATTTGGAAATTAAATAAAAAAAGGATATTGAATAGAAAAGGAAATTGAATAAAAATGGATGTTGTATAAAATTAGACATAGAAGTTCATTCTGAAAACCACTATACCTTAACGATCTATTTGGAAATGAAATAAAAAAAAAGAAATTAAATTGAAAAGGAAATTGAATAAAAATGGAAGTTGAATAAAAATAAAAATAGAAGTTGCATAACATTAAAAATTGAAGTTGAATAAAAATAAAAATGGATGTTGCATAAAATACCACTACATCTTAACGATCTGTTTGGAAACTAAATAAAAAAGGAAATTGAATGGAGATGGAAATTGAATAAAAAGAGAAGGTGAATAAAAATAGAAATGGAAATTGGTTAAAATTAAACATGGAAGTTCATTGAAGAAACCACTATACCATAACGATCTATTTCGAAATTAAATAAAAAAGCTAATTAATAGAAAAAGAAACTGAATAAAAATTGAAGTGGAATAAAAATAAAAATGGAAGTTGCATGAAATTAAAAATGGAAGTTCATTCAAGAAACCTCTACACCTTAACAATCTATTTGGAAATTAAATAAAAAAGGAAATTCAATAGAAAAGGAAATTGAATAAAAATGGAATTTGAATAAAAATAAAAATAGAAGTTGAATAAAATTAAAAATAAATGTTCATTGAAGAAATCACTATAGCTTAACGATCTATTTGGAAATTAAATAAAAAAAAAAGTTTAATAGAAAAGGAAATTGAATAAAAATGGAAGTTGAATAAAAATAAAAATGAAAGTTGCATAAAATTAAAATGAAAGTTCATTCAAGAAACCAGTATACCTTAACGATCTATTTAGAAATTAAATAAAAAAGGAAATTGAATAGAAAAGGAAATTGCATAAAAGTGAAAGTTGAATATAAATAAAAATGGAAGTCGCATAAAATTAAACAAGGAAGTTCATTCAAGAAACCACTATAACATAACTATCTATTTGGAAATTAAATAAAAAAAGGAAATTCAACTGAACAAGAAATTGAATAAAAATTAAAGTTGAATAAAAATAAAAATGGAAGTTGCATAAAATTAAAAATGGAAGTTCATTCAAGAAACCACTATCCATTAACGATCTATTTGGAAATTAAAAAAAAAAAAGGAAATTGAATAGAAATGGAAATTGAATAAAAAAAAATGGAAGTTGCATAAAATTAAACATGGATGTTCATTCGAGAAACCACTATACCTTAACGATCTATTTGGAAACGAAATAAAAAAAGAAAATTAAATCGAAAAAGAAATTGAATAAAAATGGAAGTGGAATAAAAATAAAAGCGGAAGTTGCATAAAATTAAAAATTAAAGTTCGTTCAAGAAACCACTTAAGATTAACGATCTATTTGGAAATTAAATAAAAAAGGAAATTGGATAGAATGGGAAATTGAATAAAAATAAAAATAGAAGTTGCAAAAAATAAAAAATGGGAGTTCTTCAAGAAACCAATATAACTTAACGATCTATTTGGAAATTAAATCAAAAAAGAAAATTGAGTGGAAAAGGAAATTGAATAAAAACAGAAGTTGAATAAAAATAAAATAGATGTTGCATAAAATTAAAAATGAAAGTTGAACCAAAAAAAAAATGGATGTTGTGTAAAATTAAAAACTGAAGTCCATTCAATAAAACACTATACCTTAACGACCTATTTGGAAATTAAATAAAAAAGAAAATTAAATAGAAAAAATGAAATTGAATAAAAATGGAAGTTGAATAAAAACAAAAATAGAAGTTGCATAAAATTAAAAATGAAAGTCTATTCAAGAAACCACTATACCTTAACGATCTATTTGGAAATTAAATAAAAAAGGAAGTTTAATAGGAGTTGAATAAAAATAAAAATGGAAGTTGCATAAAAATAAAAATGGAAGTTGCATAAAATTAAAAATGGAAGTTCATTCAAGAAACTTCTATACCGTAACGACCAATTTGGAAATGAAATAAAACAAAAGGAAGGTAAATAGAAAAGGAAATTCAATAAAAATGAAAGTTGAGTAAAAATAAAAATGGAAGTTGCATAAATTTAAAAATGGAAGTTCATTCAAAAAACCACTATACCTTAACGATCTATTTGGAAATGAAATAAAAAAAGTAAATTAAATCGAGAAAGAAATTGAATAAAAATGGAAGTTGAATAAAAATAAAAATGAAAGTTGCATAAAATTAAAAATGGAAGTTCATTCAAGAAACCACTATATATTAACGATCTATTTGGAAATTAAATAAAAAAAAGGAAATTGAATAGAAAAGGAAATTGCATAAAAGTGGAAGTTGAATATAAATAAAAATGGAAGTTGCATAAAATTAAAAATGGAAGTTCATTCAAGAAACCCCTATACCTTGACGATCTATTTGGAAATGAAATAAAAAAAGAAAATTAAATCGAAAAGGAAATTGAATAAAAATAAAAACGGAAGTTGCATAAAATTAAAAATGGAAGTTCATTCAAAAACTACTATACATTAACGACCTATTTGGAAATTAAATAAATATAGGAAATTGAATAAAATTGGCAGTTGAATAAAAATAAAAATGGAAGTTGCATAAGATTAAAAATGGAAGTTCATACATAAAACCACTGTACCTTAACGATCTATTTGGAAATTAAATAAAAAAAGGAAATTCAAAAGAAAAGGAAATTGAAAAAACATGGAAGTTGAATAAAAATAAAAATGGAACTTGCATAAAATGAAAAATGGAAGTTCATTCAAGAGACCACTACGCACATTCGATCTATTTGGAAATTAAATAAAAAAAGGAAATTGAATAGAAAAGGAAATTGAATAAAAATAAAAATGGAAGTTGCATAAAATTAAAAATGGAAGTTCATTCAAGAAACCAATATACCTTGACGATCTATTTGGAAAATAAACAAAAAGAAAAAATTGAATAAAAATGGAAGTTGAATAAAAATAAAAACGGAAGTTGCAGAAAATAAAAAATGGAAGTTCATTTACGAAACCACTGTACTTTAACGATCTATTTGAAAATTAAATAAAAAAAGGAATTTCAATAGAAAAAAAAATTGAATAAAAATGGAAGTTCAATAAAAATAAAAATGGAAGTTGCATAAAATGAAAAATGGAAGTTCATTCAAGAAACCACTACACATTAACGATCTATTTGGAAATTAAATAAAAAAAGGAAATTGAGTAAAAAAGAAAATTAAATAAAAATGGAAGCTGAATAAAAATAAAAATGGAAGTTGCATAAAATTAAAAATGGAAGTTCATTCAACAAACCACTATACCGTAACGATCAATTTGGAAATGAAATAAAAGAAAAAAGGAAGTTAAATAGAAAAGGAAATTCAATAAAAATGAAAAGTTGAATAAAAATAAAAATGGAAGTTGCATAAAATTAAACATGGAAGTTCATTCAAGAAATCACTATACCTTAACGATCTATTTGGAGATTAAATAAAAAATGAAATTGAATAGAAAAAGAAATTAAATAAAAATGGAAGTGGAATAAAAATAAAAATGGAAGTTGCATAAAATTAAAAATGGAAGTTCATTGAAAAACCAGTATACCTTAACGATCTATTTAGAAATTAGATAAAAAAAGGAAATTGAATGAAGTTGAAAATTGAATAAAAATAGAAATGGAAACTGCATAAAATTAAACATGGAAGTTCATTCAAGAAACCACTATACCATAAAAACAAAAATG
>NW_021024840.1:314181-330960 GCF_004153795.1 Camellia sinensis
AAATTGAATAAAAATAGAAGTTGAATAAAAATAAAAACGGAAACTGCATAAAGTTAAACATGGAAGTTCATTCTAGAAACCACTATACCTTAACGATCTATTTGGAAATTAATTAAAAAAGGAAATTGAATAGATATGGAAATTGAATAAAAATGGAAGTGGAAAAAAAATATAAATGGAAGTTGCACAAAATTAAAAATGAAAGTTCATTCAAGAAACCACTACAACTTAACGATCTATTTGGAAATTAAATTATAGCGACCTCGGTCTTTTCCCATTTGATTGTTGTATCCGGACATAGGTTCCGTAGATTCTGTCATTGTATGATTGTTGTTGTTGTCCAAAGGAAATTGAATGTAGATCGAAATTGAATAAAAATAGAAATGGAAACTGAATAAAATTAAACATGGAAGTTCATTCAAGAAACTACTATACGTTAACGATCTATTTGGAAATTAAATTAAAAAGGAAATTGCATAGAAAAGGAAATTGAATAAAAATGGAAGTGGAATAAAATAAAAAATGGAAGTTGCTTAAAATTAGAAATGGAAGTTTATTCAACAAACCACTACACCCTAACGATCTATTTGAAAACTAAATAAAAATGGAAATTGAATAGAAAAGGAAATTGATTAAAAATGGAAGTTGAATAAAAATAAAAATGGAAGTTGCATAAAATTAAAAATGAAAGTCCATGCAAGAAACCACTATACCTTAACGATCTATTTGGAAATTAAATAAAGAAAGGAAATTGAATGGAGATGGAAGTTGAATAAAAATAGAAGTCGAAACTGCATAAAATTAAACATGGAAATTCATTCATGAAACCACTATACCTTAACAATCTATTTGGAAATTAAATTAACACGGAAATTGAATGGAGATGAAAATTGAATAAAAATAGAAGTTGAATAAAAATAGAAATGGAAACTGCATAAAATTAAAATGAGATTTCATTCAGGAAACCACTATACCTTGACAATCTATTTGGAAATTATTTAAAAAAGGAAATTGAATAGAAATGGAAACGGAATAAAAATAGAAGTGGAATAAAAATAAAAAAGGAAGTTGCATAAAATTAAAAATAGAAGTTCATTCAAGAAACCATATTTGGAAATTATTTTAAAAAGGAAATTGAATAGAAATGGAAATTGAATAAAAATAGTAGTGGAATAAAAATAAAAAAGGAAGTTGCATAAAATTAAAAATAGAAGTTCATTCAAGAAACCACTACACCTTAACGATGTATTTGGGAATTAAATAGAAAAGGAAATTGAATGGAGATCGAAATTGAATAAAAATAGAAGTTGAGTAAAAATAGAAATGGAAACTGCATAAAATTAAAAAGTTAAACATGGAAGTTCATTCAATAAACCACTATACCTTAATGATCTATTTGGAAATTAAATAAAAAAGGAAATTGAATAGAAAAGGAAATTGAATAAAAATGGAAGTGGAATAAAAATAAAAATGGATGTCGCATAAAAATAAAATTGGAAGTTCATCCAAGAGACCACTACACGTTAACGATCTATTTGGAATTAAATAAAAAAGGAAATTCAATAGAAAAGGAAATTGAAGAAAAATGGAAGTTGCATAAAATTAAAACTGAAAGTTCATTCAAGAAACCACTATACCTTAACGATCAATTTAGAAATCAAATAAAAAAAGGAAATTGAATGGAGATGGAAATTGAATAAAAATAGAAGTTGAATAAAAATAGAAGTGGAAAGTGCGTAAAATTAAACTTGGTAATTCATTCAGGAAACCACTATTCCTTAACGATCTATTTGGAAATTAAATAAAAAAGGAAACCGAATGGAGATGGAAATTAAATAAAAATAGAAGTTGAATAAAAATAGAAATGGAAACTGCATAAAATTGAACATGAACGTTTATTCAAGAAACCACAATACCTTAACGATTTATTTGGGAATAAAATTAAAAAGGAAATTTAATAAAAATAGAAGTTCAATAAAAATACA
Organism: Camellia sinensis; assembly: GCF_004153795.1. Classification (NCBI taxonomy): domain Eukaryota; kingdom Viridiplantae; phylum Streptophyta; class Magnoliopsida; order Ericales; family Theaceae; genus Camellia; species Camellia sinensis. The sequence continues at coordinate 316,167 of NW_021024840.1, forward strand.
AATTAAAACTGCATAAAATTAAACATGAAAGTTCATTCAAGAAACCACTATACCTTAACGATCTATTTGGAAATTAAATAAAAAAGGAAATTGAATAGAAAAGGAAATTGAATAAAAATGGAAGTGGAATAAAAATAAAAATGGAAGTTGCATAAAATTAAAAATGGAAGTTCATTCAAGAAAAAGCACTACACCTTAACGATCTATTTGGAAATTAAATAAAAAAGGAAATTGAATGGAGATGGAAATAGAATCAAAATTGAAGTTGAGTAAAAATAGAAATTAGAACTGCCTAAAATTAAACATGGAAGTTCATTCGAGAAACCACTATACTTTAACGATCTATTTGGAAATTAAATAAAAAAAGGAAATTGAGCAGAAAGGAAATTGAATGGAGATGGAAATTGAATAAAAATATAAATGGAAACTACAAAAAATTAAAAATGAAAGTTCATTCAAATAACCACTATACCTTAACGATCTATTTGGAAATTAAATAAAAAAGGAAAATGAATAGAAAAGGAAATGAATAAAAATAGAAGTTAAATAAAAACAAAAATAGAAGTTGCATAAAATTAAAAATGGAAGTCTATTCAAGAAACTACTATACGTTAACGATCTATTTGGAAATTAAATAAAAAAAGGAAATTGAATTGAAAACGAAATTGAAGAAAAATGGAAGCTAAATAAAAATAAAATTGGAAGTTGCAGAAAATTAAAAATAGAAGTCTATTCAAGAAACCACTATGCCTTAACGATCTATTTGGAAATTAAATAAAAAAGGAAAATGAAAAATGGAAGTTCATTCAAGAAACCACTACACCTTAACGATCTACTCTAAATTAAATAAAAAAGGAAATTCAATAGAAAAAGAAATTGAATAAAAATGGAAGTTGAATAAAAATAAAAATGGAAGCTGCATAAAATTAAAAATGGAAGTTCATTCAAAAACCACTACACCTTAACGATCTATTTAGAAATAAGATAAAAAAGTAAATTGAATGGAGATGGAAATTGAATAAAAATAGAAATGGAAACAGCATAAAATTAAACATGGAAGTTTATTCAAGAAACCACTATACCATAACGTTCTATTTGGAAATTAAATAAAAAAGGAAATTGAATAGAAAAGGATATTGAATAAAAATGGAAGTGAAATAAAAATAAAAATGAAAGTTGCATAAAATGAAAAATGGAAGTTCATTCAAGAAACCACTACACCTTAACGATCTACTCTAAATTAAATAAAAAAGGAAATTCAATAGAAAAAGAAATTGAATAAAAATGGAAGTTGAATAAAAATTAAAATTGAAGTTGCATAAAATTAAAAATGGAAGTTCATTCAAGGAACCATTGTACCTTAAGAATCCAATGGTGCTTAACACAGGTTAAAGCTAGCACGTCTGTCAACGACTTATGAGGCACGACCTAACCGCAATCACTGCTAACGGTCTGACCCTACGAGACTTGAGTGACGTCCCACTAACCGTAATACTGTTCTAACCATCATTAAGCACTGACCCAAGAATATGATTAATTATTGTTTTATTTTATTTGAGATTAATTATTCCATATATGGTCTCATAATTTAAGATTCTAGAGGAGGAGGAGGCCTACTAGCTGCCACTAACAGGCAGATTTGTTCCTGGATTTGTAATTGTGTTTGTTCAATTAGCCTATTTGTTTCTTCTAATTATTGAAGACCCCAAGGGTCATTAGGCCAAATTGACAAAAAGTTCTGGAACAGATTATTTTTACGATTAATATGATATGTTAATATATCATTTAAGATAATAAGCGTATAAACAGATATACATTATAAAAACAATACTTACACTCAATACTTACTCAATACGGTACACTTTATTAATACACTTCGTATATTACAGCCATACCTGCAGAGAGAGAGAGAGAGGGAGAGAGAAAGTACAAGATTTGACACGAGAAAAATAAAAATATTAAGTGGTCCGAGACCTGCCTCAACAAGGGTGAGGATGCCCTTTTTATAGAAAACAAAATATTACAAGGGATATATCTGCGAGACAGGTGGCGTGTCCTGAATGGGCTGGAGTCGATCATCCTTATCTCCTTTGGATTCCCTTATCTCTAAGTGTTGGTAGACTGGACAGCTGGACGGCTTTAATCAGTGTGGCAGACAAAGAACCAACTTTAGCTAAAAGTAGCCGAAAGCATTCTTGTCATTTTGTGGAGCTAGAAAGTATCCGAATAAAGGAAAATTATTCTGCTTTCCCTTTTCCCTTCTTGTCCTTTTCTTGACTAAGTTTGTCGGCAATTAACCTGTTAAGTAAATCCCAAAAATCTCCAAGATTGGGATCAGTATCGTCTGGATCTTGAGCTTCGCCGGCAAGGACGTTGAACTCATTTTCATCGGCATACGGGTCAGGGTGCCCTTATTCATCATGACTGGCACCTGACTTCATGCTAACATCATCACAGTGAATTGATTAGAGGAATTGGTCCTTCATGTAGTCCATACTTTTGATGACTAGTTCTGATTCTGAAAGTGTTGGAAATTTTTTCCTTAATTCATTTTGAATTTGGACAAATGGATTCTGGACTGGAGCAGCTGGGATGAGTTTTGGAGTTGCATCCCAACAAGCCTGTGTATGGTCCTTAATTTTCTGGAGTAGTTCTTGACGAGGCTTAGGATCATCCATTTTGTTCCACCATTTATAAAAGAAAACCCTTTTTAAACGGGGAACTTTATTCTGGAAATCAGTCTGGAAATCCCATTTCCAAATCCATGGAATACCAAATCTAATAACAAAATGAGTTGTAGATTTGGAAATGGAGATATCCTATTGTCCGGGAAGATGGCTGTAAGAAACCTGCCATTCATTAAAGGCAGAACGGACATCATCTGGAAAGGCATCATTTTGAATGCCGTGACTATCCCACCAAACGAGAAACCAGTTGGGGAGATCGTTTCGTAAAAGGTCAGGAAGAATGCGAATGAACCAGGAATGGTTCCGCGGGGGATTCATATAATAAAAAGCTTCCTTAAAAGCGGTAATATAATCCCAATAACTGAAATTGACCTCCTTGTTACGGATCTTAAGAGATCGAGTAACGTGAGGATGCATACCCCAAGTATTCATGGGCACAATTTGCTGGATGGTACATTTACTATAATTAATTGGACTGGCAGCCCGATGATATGGAAGTTGCATAAAATTAAGAATGGAAGTTCATTCTAGAAACCACTATACCTTAACGATATATTTGGAAATTAAATAAAAAAAGGAAATTCAATTGAAAAGGAAATTGAATAAAAATGGAAGTTGAAGAAAAACAAAAATGGAAGATGCAATAAATTAAAAATGGAAGTTCATTCAAGAAACCACTATACATTAACGATCTATTTGGAAATTAAATAAAAAAAGGAAATTGAATAGAAAATCAAATTGAATAAAACTGGCAGTTGAATAAAAATAAAAATTGAAGTTGCATAAAATTAAAAATGGAAGTTCATTCAAGGAACCATTGTACCTTAACAATCCAATGGTGCTTAACACAGGTTAAAGCTAGCACGTCTGTCAACGACTTATGAGGCACGACCTAACCGCAATCACTGCTAACGGTCTGACCCTACGAGACTTGGGTGACGTCCCACTAACCGTACTACTGTTCTAACCATCATTAAGCACTGACCCAAGAATATGATTAATTATTGTTTTATTTTATTTGAGATTAATTATTCCATATATGGTCTCATAATTTAAGATTCTGGAGGAGGAGGAGGCCTACTAGCTGCCACTAACAGGCAGATTTGTTCCTGGATTTGTAATTGTGTTTGTTCAATTAGCCTATTTGTTTCTTCTAATTGTTGAAGACCCCAAGGGTCATTAGGCCAAATTGACAAAAAGTTCTGGAACAGATTATTTTTACGATTAATATGATATGTTCATATATCATTTAAGATAATAAGCGTATAAACAGATATACATTATAAAAACAATACTTACACTCAATACTTACTCAATACGGCACACTTTATTAATATACTTCGTATATTACAGCCACACCTGTAGAGAGAGAGAGAGGGAGAGAGAAAGTACAAGATTTGAAACAAGAAAAATAAAAATATTAAGTGGTCCGAGACCTGCCTCAACAAGGGTGAGGATGCCCTTTTTATAGAAAACAAAATATTACAAGAGATATATCTACGAGATAGGTGGCGTGTCCTGAATGGGCTGGAGTCGATCATCCTTATCTCCTTTGGATTCCCTTATCTCTAAGTGTCGGTAGAATGGACAACTGGACGGCTTTAATCAGCGTGGCAGACAAAGAACCAACTTTAGCTAAAAGTAGCTGAAAGCATTCTTGTCATTTTGTGGAGCTGGAAAGTATCCGAATAAAGGAAAATTATTCTGCTTTCCCTTTTCCCTTCTTGTCCTTTTCTTGACTAAGTTTGTCGGTAATTAACCTGGTAAGTGAATCCCAAAAATCTCCAAGATTGGGATAAGTATCGTCTGGATCTTGAGCTTCACCGGCAAGGACGCTGAACTCATTTTCATCGGCATACGGGTCAGGGAGCCCTTCTTCATCATGACTGGCACCTGACTTCATGCTGACATCATCACAGTGAATTGATTAGAGGAATTGTTCCTTCATGTAGTCCATACTTTTAATGACTAGTTCTGATTCTGAAAGTGTTGGAAATTTTTTCCTTAATTCATTTTGAATTTGGACAAATGGATTCTGGACTGGAGCAGCTGGGATGAGTTTTGGAGTTGCATCCCAACAAGCCTGCGTATGGTCCTTAATTTCCTGGAGTAGTTCTTGACGAGGCTTAGGATCATCCATTTTGTTCCACCATTTATAAAAGAAAACCCTTTTTAAACGGGGAACTTTATTCTGGAAATCAGTCTGGAAATCCCATTTCCAAATCCATGGAATACCAAATCTAATAACAAAATGAGTTGTAGATTTGGAAATGGAGATATCCTATTGTCCGGGAAGATGGCTGTAAGAAACCTGCCATTCATTAAAGGCAGAACGGACATCATCTGGAAAGGCATCATTTTGAATGCCGTGACTATCCCACCAAACGAGAAACCAGTTGGGGAGATCGTTTCGTAAAAGGTCAGGAAGAATGCGAATGAACCAGGAATGGTTCCGCGGGGGATTCATATAATAAAAAGCTTCCTTAAAAGCGGTAATATAATCCCAATAACTGAAATGGACCTCCTTGTTACGGATCTCAAGAGATCGAGTAACGTGAGGATGCATACCCCAAGTATTCATGGGCACAATTTGCTGGATGGTACATTTACTATAATTAATTGGACTGGCAGCCCGATAGGGTTCAGCCAATGTGTGTTTGAAATCCATAGAGCCAGTATCTGTTAAGATCTGCTCATACATATATCTATAATGGTCAAAGTGAGGTAGAGCATGCTGAGTAGTAAGATACCTCCTTTTTATAGCGATCCCGGGTTTACCCTTGTTGTATAGTGATCACCTCAGCCCAACAAACCGAAGACCTACACGGTTGGCCATACAAGGCCTCAAACGGTGCCATACCGTTGCTAGACTGAAAACTATTGTTGTAGGCAAACTCCACCAAGGGCAAGTGCCTCTCCCACGTCCCACTAAAGTCAAGGACACAACCTCAAAGCATATACAAATGTGGATCTTCATGAATAAAATTCTGGACATAAGGCACGGGAGGTGCCAGGAGGACATCTTTAGCCGTTTGGCTAGATTCCCCTTTCTTACTGAAAGTGGCACCAAGGCCTGGAAAGTCAGTATTGTAGGGATTACCCCCACCACGACCCTTTTTGCTGGAGCCCCGGCCTCTATTCTGCATGAGGACCCTGCAAATATTCACGAGTAAGAAAGCCGAGAAGTGAATTGTTTTCTCCTTTGATATATTCAATATCAAAATCAAAGACTGAAAGTTGGCCCTACCAAGTGGCAAAAAAATTTTTTTGGGCTAAATTTTTAACATCTTGTTTAAAAATTTGTTTAGCAGCAGAACAATCAACTCTGATTAGAAAATGTTGATTGAGAAGATCATCCTAGAAATTTAAAACACATTTTAAAATGGCTATACATTCTTGTTTGATGGTTGGATAATTTTTTGCAGCAGAATGCCAAATACCAGAATGAAATCTGAGAAGTTCTTCTTTTTTAGTGTTTGGATTAAACTGTTTTAAAATGCCACCAAACCCTAAATTTGAAGCATCAGTTTCAACAATCTTTTTCCATTCTGGATGGGGTAAAGAAAAGCAAGGTAGAGTTTGAACTTGGGCCTTGATTTTCTTTACAGCTGCAGTGTGCTCTGGACTCCATTGGGGTGGATTTTTTCTAAGTCTGGAGTATTAAATTGCTGCATCGGTAGCAAGGTTAGGATAGTAATCATGGATATAATTAAGACTTCCTAAAAATCTCTGTAATTGAGTTTTATCTTTTATTTCATCTGGAAACTTAGAAACAAATTCCATACTTCTATTAATCGGAATAATGGTTCCATTATGGACATTATGATCCAAAAATCTGACAGTAGTCTGAAAAAGTTTCATTTTCGAGGCAGAAACAACCAATCCATTTTTTATGATAACATGCTTAAAAATATTAAGATGTTTCATATGCTGGTCAATTGATGAAGAAAATAATAAAACATCATCAATATAACAAATACAAAATTCGGTATAAGGATTGAATATGTCATTCATAATATGCTAGAATTCTGATGGAGCATTTTTTAAACCACATGGCATGACATTCCATTCAAAATGCCCAAAAGGTACAGTAAAAGTAGTTTTATACCGATCTGTTTCAGTGATTTGGACTTGCGAATATCCTGATTTCATGTTGAATTTGGAGAATACTACAGCATCCTGGAGGCGATTTAAAAGATCCTTCTTGTTTGGAACTGGATATCATATCCATTGTAAGGCTTCATTGAGAGGTTTGTAATTAATGACTAATCTTGGCACACCTCTCTCAATTTCTGCATTTTTATTTACATAAAAAGCAGTACAACTCCAAGGAGACTTACTAGAACGAATAAGTTGTTTCTGGAGAAGGCCATTAATTTCAGTTTTACAGAGTTCTAAATACTATTTTTTCATTTGACTTGGCCGAGCGCGAGTAGGAATTTTCCGCTCATCATATCCTGGTTCGTAAGGCAAGGAAACAATATGCTTCTTCCTATTCCAAAAAACGTTAGGAATATCACTGCAGATTTCAGCTTGAAATTCTTGTTCAAGAGATTTAATTTTTTGTTGAAAGGAAGATTGACTAATCCGCTGTTCTGTAGTTAAAAAACTAATTTCTTTTTGTAAGAAATTAATTTGTTTTTCTTTGAAATCTACTAAGTCCTTGATTTGGTGAAGTTCTTTAGTATAAGGTTCTGTAATAAACTCAAAAATAATCGGTTAATAGATTAAAAAGGAAGTTTAATAGAAACGTAAATTGAATAAAAATGGTAGTTGAATAAAAATAAAAATGAAAGTTGCATAAAATTAGAAATGGAAGTTCAATCCAGAAACCACTATACCTTAAGGCTCTATTTGGAAATTAAATAAAAAAGGAAGTTTAATGGAAAAGTAAATAGAAGAAAAATAGAAGTTGAATAAAAATAAAAATGAAAGTTGCATAAAATTAAAAATGAAAGTTCAATCCAAAAACCAATATACCTTAACGATCTATTTGGGAACTAAATAAAAAAGGAAGTTGAGTAGAAAAGAAACTTGAATAAAAAAGGAAGTTAAATAAAAATAAAAATAGAAGTTGGCGAAAATTAAAAATGAAAGTTCATTCCAGAAACCACTATACCTAAGCGATCTATTTGGAAATTAAATAAAAAAGGAAGTTTAATAGAAAAGTAAATTGAATAAATATGGAAGTTGAATAAAAATAAAAATGAAAGTTACAGAAAATTAAATGTGGACGTTAAATCCAGACAACACTTTACCTTAACGATCTATTTGGAAATTAATTAAAAAAGGAAGTTTTATAGAAAAGTAAATTGAATAAAAATGGAAGTTGAATAAAAATAAAAATGAAAGTTGCATGAAATTAAAAATGGAAGTTCAAGCCAAAAACCACTATACCTTAACGATCTATTTGGAAATTAAATAAAAAAGGAAGTTGAATAGAAAAGAAACTTGAACAAAAAAGGAAGTCAAATAAAAATAAAAATGGAAGTTCATTCCAGAAACCACTATACCTTAATGATCTATTTGGAAATTAAATAAAAAAGGAAGTTTAACAGGAAAGTAAATTGAATTAAAATGGAAGTAGAATAAAAATAAAAATGAAAGTTGCATAAAAATAAATTGGAAGTTCAATCCGGAAACCACTATACCTTAACGATCTATTTGGAAATTAACAGAAAAAGGACGTTTAATAGAAAAGTAAATTGAATAAAAATGGAAGTTGAATAAAAATAAAAATGAAAGTTGCAGAAAATTAAATATGGGAGTTGAATCCAGAAACCACGATACCCTAACGATCTATTTGGAAATTAAATAAAAAAGGAAGTTTAATTGAAAAGTAAATAGAATAAAAATGAAACTTGCAGAAAATTAAATATGGAAGTTGAATCCAGAAACCACTATACCTTAACGATCTATTTGGAAATTAAATAAAAAAGGAAGTTTAATAGGAAAGTTAATTGAATTAAAATGGAAGTAGAATAAAAATAAAAATGATAGTTGCATAAAACTAAAATTGGAAGTTCAATCCAGAAACCACTATACCCTAACGATCTATTTGGAAATTAAATAAAAAAGGAAGTTTATTAGAAAAGTAAATTGAATAAAAATGGGAATAGAATATAAATAAAAACGAAAGTCGCATAAAATTAAAAATGGAAGTTAAATCCAGAAACCACTTTACCTTAGTGATCTATTTGGAAATTAAACAAAAAAACGAAGTTTAATAGAAAAGTAAATTGAATAAAAATGGAAGTAGAACAAAAATAAAAATGAAAGTCGCATAAAACTAAAATTGGAAGTTCAGTCCAAAAACCAGTATACCTTAGCGATCTATTTGGAAATTAAATTAAAAAGGAAGTTTAATAGGAAACTAAATTGAATTAAAATGGAAATAGAATAAAAATAAAAATGAAAGTTGCATAAAATTAAAACTGGAAGTTCAATCCAGAAACCACTATACCTTGACGATCTATTTGCAAATTAAATAAAAAAGGAAGTTTAACAGAAAAGTAAATTGAATAAAAATGGAAGTTGAATAAAAATAAAAAAGAAAGTTGCAGAAAATTAAATATGGAAGTTCAATACAGAAACCACTTTACCTTAACGATCTGTTTGGAAATTAAATAAAAAAGGAAGTTTAATAGAAAAGGAAATTGAAAAAAAATGGAAGTTAAATAAAAATGAAACTGAAAGTTGCATAAAATTAAAAATGGAAGTTCAATCCAAAAACCACTATACCTTAAAGATGTATTTGGAAATTAAATAAAAAAGGAAGTTGAGTAGAAAAGAAACTTGAATAAAAAAGGAAGTTGCAGAAAATTAAAAATGGAAGTTAATTCCAGAAACCTCTATACCTTAACGATCTATTTGGAAATTAAATGAAAAAGGAAGTTTAACAGAAAAGTAAATTGAATAAAAATGGAAGTTGAATAAAAATAAAAATGAAAGTTGCATAAAATTAAAAATGGAAGTTCAATCCAGAAACCACTATAGCTTAACGATCTATTTGGAAATTAAATAAAAAAGGAAGTTTAATAGAAAAGTAAATTGAATAAAAATAGAAGTTGATTAAAAATAAAAAAGAAAGTGGCAGAAAATTAAATGTGGAAGTTAAATCCGGACACCACTTTACCTTAACGATATATTTGGAAATTAAATAAAAAAGGAAGTTTTATAGAAAAGTAAATTGAATAAAAATGCAAGTTGAATAAAAATAAAAATGAAAGTTGCTGAAAAATAAATGTGGAAGTTAAATCCAGACACCACTTTACCTTAACGATCTATTTGGAAATTAAATAAAAAATGAAGTTTTATAGAAAAGTAAATTGAATAAAAATGGAAGTTGAATAAAAATAAAAATGAAAGTTGCAGAAAATTAAATATGGAAGTTCAATCCAGAAACCACTTTACCTTAACGATCTGTTTGGAAATTAAATAAAAAAGGAAGTTGAGTAGAAAAGAAACTTGAATAAAAATGGAAGTTGAATAAAAATAAAAATGAAAGTTGCATAAAATTAAAAATGGAAGTGCAATCCAAAAACCACAATACCTGAACGATCTATTCAGAAATTAAATAAAAAAAGAATTGAGTAGAAAAGAATCTTGAATAACAAAAGAAGTTAAATAAAAATAAAAATAGAAGTTGCAGAAAATTAAAAATGTAAGTTCATTCCAGAAACCACTATACCTTAACGATCTATTTGTAAATTAAATAAAAAAGGAAGTTTAATAGAAAAGTAAATTGAATAAAAATGGAAGTAGAATATAAATAAAAATGAAAGTTGCATAAAATTAAAAATGGAAGTTCAATCCAGAAACCACTATACCTTAGTGATCTATTTGGAAATTAATTAAAAAAGGAAGTTTAATAAGAAAGTAAATTGAATAAAAATGGAAGTTGAATAAAAATAAAAATGAAAGTTGTATAAAACTAAAATTGGAAGTTCAATCCAGAAACCACTATACTTTAACGATTTATTTGGAAATTAAAAAAAAAGAGGAAGTTTAATAGAAAAGTAAATTCATTAAAAATTGAAGTAAAATAAAAATAAAAATGAAAGTTGCATAAAATTAAAAATGGATGTTCAATCCAGAAACCACTATACCTTAATGATCTACTTGGAAATTAAATAAAAAATGAAATTTAATAGGAAAGTAAATTGAATTAAAATGGAAGTAGAATAAAAATAAAAATGAAAGTTGCATAAAGTTAAAAATGGAAGTTCTATCCAGAAACCACTATATCTTAACGATCTATTTGGAAATTAAATAAAAATGGAAGTTTAATAGGAAAGTAAATTGAATTAAAATGGAGGTAGAATAAAAATAAAAAAGAAAGTTGCATAAAATTAAAAATGGAAGTTCAATCCAGAAACCACTATACCTGAACGATCTATTTGGAAATTAAATAAAAAAGGAATTTTAATAGAAAAGTAAATTAATAAAAATGGAAGTTGAATAAAAATAAAAATGAAAGTTGCAGAAAATTAAATATGGAAGTTGAATCCAGAAACCACTATACCTTAACGATCTATTTGGAAATTAAATAAAAAAGGAAGTTGAGTAGAAAAGAATCTTAAATAAAAAAGGAAGTTAAATAAAAATAGAAATGGAAGTTCATTCCAGAAACCACTATACATTAACGATCTATTTGGAAATTAAATAAAAAAGGAAGTTTATTAGAAAAAGTAAATTGAATAAAAATGGAAGTAGAATATAAATAAAAATGAAAATTGCATAAAATTAAAAATGGAAGTTCAATCCAGAAACCACTATACCTTAGTGATCTATTTGGAAATTAAATAAATAAGGAAGTTTAACAGGAAAGTAAATTGAATAAAAATGGAAGTTGAATAAAAATAAAAATGAAAGTCGCATAAAACTAAAATTGGAAGTTCAATCCAGAAAACACTATACCTTAACGATCTATTTGGAAATTAAATAAAAAAGGAAGTTTAATAGAAAAGTAAATTGATAAAAAATTGAAGTAAAATAAAAATAAAAATGAAAGTTGCATAAAACTAAAAATGGAAGTTCAATCCAGAAACCACTATTCCTTAACGATCTATTTGGAAATTAAATAAAAAAATGAAATTTAAAAGGAAAGTAAATTGAATTAAAATGGAAGTAGAATAAAAATAAAAAAGAATGTTGCATAAAGTTAAATATGGAAGTTCTATCCAGAAACCACTATACCTTAACGATCTACTTGGAAATTAAATTAAAATGGAAGTTTAATGGGAAAGTAAATTGAATTAAAATGGAGGTAGAATAAAAATGAAAATGAAAGTTGCATAAAATTAAAAATGGAAGTTGAATCCAGAAACCACTATACCTGAACGATCTATTTGGAAATTAAATAAAAAAGGAAGTAGAATAAAAATAAAAATGAACGTTGCAGAAAATTAAATATGGAAGTTGAATCCAGAAACCACTATACCTTAACGATCTATTTGTAAATTAAATAAAAAAAGAAGTTTAATAGAAAACTAACTTGAATTAAAATGGAAGTTCAATAAAAATAAAAATTAAAGTTGCATAAAATTAAAAATGGAAGTTCAATCCAAAAACCACTATACCTTAACTATTTGGAAATTAAATAAAAAAGGAAGTTGAGTTGAAAAGAATCTTAAATAAAAAAGGAAGTTAAATAAAAATAAAAAAGGAAGTTCATTCCAGAAACCACTATACCTTAACGATCTATTTGGAAATTAAATAAAAAAGGAAGTTGAGTTGAAAAGAATCTTAAATAAAAAAGGAAGTTAAATAAAAATAAAAAAGGAAGTTCATTCCAGAAACCACTATACCTTAACGATCTATTTGGAAATTAAATAAAAAAGGAAGTTGAGTTGAAAAGAATCTTAAATAAAAAAGGAAGTTAAATAAAAATAAAAAAGGAAGTTCATTCCAGAAACCACTATACCTTAACGATCTATTTGGAAATTAAATAAAAAAGGAAGTTGAGTTGAAAAGAATCTTAAATAAAAAAGGAAGTTAAATAAAAATAAAAAAGGAAGTTCATTCCAGAAACCACTATACCTTAACGATCTATTTGGAAATTAAATAAAAAAGGAAGTTGAGTTGAAAAGAATCTTAAATAAAAAAGGAAGTTAAATAAAAATAAAAAAGGAAGTTCATTCCAGAAACCACTATACCTTAACGATCTATTTGGAAATTAAATAAAAAAGGAAGTTTAATAGAAAAGTAAATTGTTAAAAAATTAAAGTAAAATAAAAATGAAAATGAAAGTTGCATAAAACTAAAAATGGAAGTTCAATCCAGAAACCACTATTCCTTAACGATCTATTTGGAAATTAAATAAAAAAATGAAATTTAATAGGAAAGTAAATTGAATTAAAATGGAAGTAGAATAAAAATAAAAATGAATGTTGCATAAAGCTAAATATGGAAGTTCTATCCAGAAACCACTATACCTTAACGATCTACTTGGAAATTAAATTAAAATGGAAGTTTAATAGGAAAGTAAATTGAATTAAAATGGAGGTAGAATAAAAATGAAAATGAAAGTTGCATAAAATTAAAAAAGGAAGTTGAATCCCGAAACCACTATACCTGAACGATCTATTTGGAAATTAAATAAAAAAGGAAGTTGAATAAAAATTAAAATGAACGTTGCAGAAAATTAAATATGGAAGTTGAATCCAGAAACCACTATACCTTAACGATCTATTTGTAAATTAAATAAAAAAGGAAGTTTAATAGAAAAGTAAATTCAATTAAAATCCAGAAACCACTATACCTTAACGATCTATTTGTAAATTAAATAAAAAAGGAAGTTTAATAGAAAAGTAAATCGAATAAAAATGGAAGTTGAATAAATATAAAAATTAAAGTTGCATAAAATTAAAAATGAAGGTTCAATACAAAAACCACTATACCTTAACGATCTATTTGGAAGTTAAATAAAAAAAGGAAATTCAATTGACAAGGAAATCGAATAAAAATGGAAGTTGAATAAAAGTAAAAATAGAAGTTGCATAAAATTAAAAATGGAAATTCAATCCAGAAACCACTATACCTTAGTGATCTATTTGGAAATTAAATAAAAAAGGAAGTTTAACAAGAAAGTAAATTGAATAAAAATGGAAGTTGAATAAAAATAAAAATGAAAATCGCATAAAACTAAAATTGGAAGTTCAATCCAGAAAACACTATACCTTAACGATCTATTTGGAAATTAAATAAAAAAGGAAGTTTAATAGAAAAGTAAATTGATAAAAAATTGAAGTAAAATAAAAATAAAAATGAAAGTTGCATAAAACTAAAAATGGAAGTTCAATCCAGAAACCACTATACCTTAACGATCTATTTGGAAATTAAATAAAAAAATGAAATTTAATAGGAAAGTAAATTGAATTAAAATGGAAGTAGAATAAAAATAAAAATGAAAGTTGCATAAAGTTAAATATGGAAGTTCTATCAAGAAACCACTATACCTTAACGATCTACTTGGAAATTAAATAAAAATGGAAGTTTAATAGGAAAGTAAATTGAATTAAAATGGAGGTAGAATAAAAATAAAAAAGAAAGTTCAATAAAATTAAAAATGGAAGTTCAATCCAAAAACCACAATACCTTAACGATCTAGAATAAAAATAAAAAAGAAAGTTGCAGAAAATTAAATATGGAAGTTCAATCCGGAAACCACTATACCTTAATGATCTATTTGGAAATTAAATAAAAAAGGAAGTTTAATAGAAAAGTAAATTGAATAAAAGTGGAAGTTGAATAAATATAAAAATTAAAGTTGCATAAAATTAAAAATGGAAGTTCAATCCAAAAACCACTATACCTTAACGATCTATTTGGAAATTAAATAAAAATTAAGTTTAATAGAAAAGTAAATTGAAAAAAAATGGAAGTTGAATAAAAATAAAAATGAAAGTTGCATAAAATTAAAAATGGAAGTTCAATCCAAAAACCACTATACCTTAACGATCTATTTGGAAATTAAATAAAAAAGAAAGTTTAACAGAAAAGTAAATTGAATAAAAATGGAAGTTGAATAAAAATAAAAATGAAAGTTGCATAAAATTAAAAATGGAAGTTCAATACAAAAACCACTATACCTTAACAATCTATTT
>NW_021024840.1:331010-350438 GCF_004153795.1 Camellia sinensis
TAATTCCAAATAGGATCGTTAAGGTAAGTGGCTTTCTGGAATTGAAACTTCCTAATTTATTTTCTGCAACTTCATTTTTTATTTTATTCTAACTTCCATTTTATTTTCAATTTACTTTCTATTAAACTTCCTTTTTTATTTAATTTCCAATAAATCGTTAAGGTATAGTGGTTTCTGAGTGAACATCCATTTTTAATTTTATGCAACTTTCATTTTATTTTTATTCAACTTTCCATTTTATTCAATTTACTTTGCTATTAAACTTCTTTTTTATTTAATTTCCCAATAGATCGTTAAGGTAAAGGGTTTTGGTTGAACTTCCATTTTAATTTTCTGCAACAATTCATTTTATTTTTATTCAACTTCCATTTTTATTCAATTACTTTTTTTTAACTTCCTTTTTTATTTTAATTTCCAAATAGATCGTTAAGGTAATAGTGGTTTTTGGATTGAACTTCCATTTTTTATTTTTATGCAACTTTCATTTTTATTTATTATTCAACTTCCATTTTTATTCAATTTTACTTTTCTATTAAACTTCCCTTTTTTATTTAATTTCCAAATAGACGTTAAGGTATAGTGGTTTCTGGATTGAACTTCCATTTTTTAATTTTCTGCAACTTCCATTTTATTTTTATTTTTATTTAACTTCTTTTTTTAAGTTCTTTTCTACTAAACTTCCTTTTTTAGTTAATTTCCAATAGATCGTTAAGGTATAGTGGTTTTTGGATTGAACTTCCATTTTTAATTTTATGCAACTTTCATTTTTATTTTTATTCACTTCACCATTTTTATTCAATTTACTTTTCTATTAAACTTCTTTTTTTTAATTTAATTTCCAAATAGATCGTTAAGGTATAGTGGTTTTTGATTGAATCATATTTAATTTTATGCAACTTTCATTTTTATTTTTATTCTAACTCCATTTTTATTCAATTTTACTTTTCTATTAAACTTCCTTTTTTATTTAATTCCAAATAGATCGTTAAGGTATAGTGGTTCTGGATTGAACTTTCCATTTTAATTTTCTGCAACTTTCTTTCTTCTACTTCAATCTTCCTTTTATTTAATTTCCAAAATAGATCGTTAAGGTATAGTGGTTTTTGGATGAACTTCCATATTTTAATTTTCTGCACTTATATTATTGTTTTATTCATTCCATTTTATTCGTTTACTTTTCTATTAAATTCCTTTTTATTGTAATTTCCAAATAATCTTAGTATAGGTGTTTCTGGATTGAAACTTCCATTTTTAATTTCTGCAACTTCATTTTAGTTTTATTCAACTTCCATTTTTATGTCAAGTTACTTTTCTATTAAACTTCTTTTTTAATTTAAATTCCAATAGATCGTTAGGTATAGTTGGTATTTGGATTGAACTTCCTTTTTAATTTTATGCACTTTCATTTTTATTTTTTTCAACTTCCATTTTATTCAATTTACTTTCTATTAAACTTCCTTTTTAATTTAATTTCCAAATAGATCGTTAAGTTAGTGGTTTCTGGAATGAACTTCCATTTTTAATTTTCCTAGCCACTTCTCTTTTTTTTTTATTTAACTTCCTTTTTTATTCAATTCTTTTCTACTCAACATTCCTTTTTTATTTAATTTCCAAATAGATCGTACAGGTATAGTTGTTTTTTGGATTGACTTCCATTTTTAATTTTATGCAACTTTCATTTTTATTTTCATTCAACTTCCATTTTTATTTCAATTTACCTTTTGTCTTTGAACTTCCTTTTATTTAATTTCCAAATAGATCGTTAAGTTATAGTGGTTTCTGATGAACTTCCATATTACTTTTCTGCAACTTCATTTTTAATTTTTTATTCATACTTCCATTTTTATTACCATTTACTTTTCTTTTAACTTCCTTTTTTATTTAATTCTCAAATAGATCGTTAAGGTATAGTGGTTTCTTGGATTGAACTCCATTTTTAATTTTATGCAACTTTCATTTTATTTTTATTCTACTTCCATTTAATTAGTTTACTTCCTATTAAACTTCTTTTTTATTAATTTCCAAAGTAGATCGCTTAAGGTATAAGGTTTTCTGGATTGGATACTCCATATTTAATTTATGCGAACTTTCATTTTAATTTTTCTCTACTTGCCGTTTTTTTAATTTACTTTTATTAACTTTCTATTATATTTTATTAATTTATAAGAGTATGAAAGTGGTTTCCTGAGTTGAACTTCCATTTTAATTTTATGCAACTTTCATTTTTTTTTTTCTTACTTCATTTTATTAATCAATTTATCTTTTCTATGAACTCTTTTTTGTTTAATTTCCAAATATAGATCGTTAAAGGTATAGTGGTTTTATGAGTTACTTCCCATTATTTAATTTTCTGCAACTTCACTTTTATTTTTATAATTCACCTATTTTTTATTCAAGATTTCTTTTCTCTGATTAATTTGTTTTAATTTCCAAATAATCGTTAAGGTAATAGTGGTTTTGGATTGACTTCCATTTTTAATTTATGGCAACTTTCCATATTTTATTTTATTCAAACTTCCATATTTTATTCAATTACTCTCTATTGAACCTTCCTTTTATTAATTTCCCAATAGAATCGTTAAGGATAGTGGTTTCTGGAATGAACTTCCATTTTTAATTTTTCTGCCACTATCCTTTTTTATTCAAGATTCTTTTCTACCAATCTTCCTTTTTATTTATTTTCCAAATAGATCGTTTAAGGTATAAGTTCTTTCTGGATTGAACTTCCATTTTTTAATTTTCTGGCAACTTCTCATTTTTAGTTTTTATTCAGACTTCCATTTTTATTCAATTCTACTATTCTATTAAACTTCCCTTTTTTTATTTAATTTCGCAAATAGATCGTTAAGGTTAATGGTTCTTTTGGATTTGAACTTCCATTTCAATTTTTATGCAACTTTCATTTTATTTTTATTTAACTTCCATTTTTATTCAATTTACTTTTGCTATTAAACTTCCTTTTTTTTAATTTCCAAATATCGTTAAGGTATAGTTGTTTTTGGATTGAACTTCCATTTTTTAATTTTATGTAATGCATTTTCCAATTTTTTATTTTTATTAACTTCCATTTTTATTCAATTACTTTATCTATTAAACTCCTCTTTTTTATTTAATTCCAAATAATCGTTAAGGTTGATGTTTTTGGATGAACTTCCATTTTTTAATTTTAGCAACTTTCATTTTATTTTTATTCATTCCATTTTTATTCAATTTACTTTTCTATTAAACTTCCTTTTTTATTTTAATTTCCAAAATAGATCGTTATGTACTAGGTGTTTGGCAAATGAACTTTCCATTTTTAATTTTTTGCAACTTCCATCTTTTATTTTTATTTAACTTCTTTTTTTAATCAGTTTCATTTCTACTCAACTTCCTTTTTTCCTTTAATTTCCAAAATAGATCGTCAAGGTCTAGTGTTTTTTGGATTGAACTTCCATTTTTCATTTTATGCAAACTTTCATTTTTATTTTTATTCAATTACTTTCCTTTAAATTCCTTTCTTAATTTAATTTCCAAATAGATCAGTTAAGGTAATAGTGGTTTCTGGATTGTAAACTTCCATATTTATACTTTTCTGGCAACTTTCATTTTTATTTATTTCCAACTTCCATATTTGTTCAATTTAAACTTTTTCTTAAAAATTCCTCTTTTTTATAAATTTCCAAATAGAACGTTAAGGTATAGTGGTTTCTGGAAATGAACTTCATTTTTAATTTTCTGCAAACTTCCATTTTTTATTTTTATTTATTCCTTTTGTTATTCAAGTTCAACATTTTTCTCACTCAACTTTCCTTTTTTATTTAATTTCCAAATAGATGCTTTATATGGTATCTGGTTTTTTGGGTTGAAACATCCATTTTTTAAACTTTTATGCAACTTTCATTTTTTATTTTTTTTAACTTCCATTTTTTATTCAATTTACTTTTTCTAATAACTTCCTTTTTTAATTTAAATTTCCAAAATAAATCGTTAAGGTATCAGTGGTTTTTTGGATTGAACTTCCATTTTTTAATTTTCATGCAACTTTCATTTTTATTTTATTTCTACTTCTATTTTTAATTCAATTTACTTTTCTATTAAACTTCCTTTTCCATTTAAATTTACCAAGTAGATCGTAAGGTAATGTGGTTTCTGGATTGGAACTTCCATTTTTAATTTTAATGCAACTTTCACTTTTTAGTTTTTATTCTACTTCATTTTTTAATTTTACTTTTCTATTAAACATTCCTTTTTTATTTAATTTTCAATAGATCGTTAAGGTATAGTGGTTTCTGGAATGAACTTCCATTTTTCATTTTTATTTTTATTTAACTTCAATTTTTATCATTTACTTTTCTATTAAACTTCCTTTTTTATTTAATTCCAAATAGATCGTTAAGGTATATTGGTTTCTGGATTGAACTTCCAATTTTTTAGTTTTATGCAACTTCATTTTTATTTTTAATTCAACTTCCCTTTTTATTCAATTTACATTTCCTATTAAACTTCCTTTTTATTTAATTTCATTAGAACTAAGGTATAGTGGTTTTCTGGATTGAACTTACCCATTTTTTAATTTTCTGCACTTTTCATTTTTTATTTTTATTCAAGCTTCCATTTTTATTCAGTTTAACTTTTCCTATTAAACTTCTTTTTTATTTAATTTCCAAATAGATCGTTAAAGGTATGGGTTTTTGGATGAACTTCCATTTTTAATTTTATGCAACTTTCATTTTCATTTTTATTCAACTTCATTTTTATTCAATTTTGCTTGTTCTATTAAACTATCTTTTTATGATCATGCATGCAGAGTGATACCATATAGTAAGGTGACATTTTGTAAGTTCAAAATATTATACGAAAAGTATCTTTTCTTAAAATTTCACTTGAACCTTTAAGAAAACTACTTGCCATAAATGTAGTCTCTCATCATTAAGAAGCCATAGATTCTCTTTGAAAACAAGTATACTTAAGGAAGAACATCATCTTAAATTTATCAACTCAATTCCAAATTATTCCTCATTTCGTTTCCATTTTAATATTCCACATTTCATTCCATTTCCAATTACCATACTCCATAACATCAAAATCCAAAGGATTAGAGTTCAATATGACACAAGAATCACAAACCCCTTTTTAATTCAATTTCCCAATTACTTACAAAACAATACTGATAATCTTCCCCTTTGTCACAAGCAATCCATTGAGTTCATCATCACTAGCCCCTAATTCAAATTACCCACATGATGCCAATTTCAATCATTAATCCATTTTCCTTCAGTTCATTTATTCTTCTCAATTCATGAGTCAATTTCATTATTTTTCAACAACCAAACTGAGGCTACAACTAATATAATGATAACATAACTCAACTAGTAAAACTAGGGACCAAATACCATACCACATCAACTTAATCTCGCTTATTTCTCCAAATCTCATACTTGATCAACATCATCACTTTTAATCTTTTAATATTAAAAGTTAGGAATTTAAACCTAATAACACCCCTTTAATTATGAAGGACTTTAAATATTAACCAAATTGATTTAATTCATTAATTTAGTAAGTCCATCATGTTCACCATCTCCCAAATTAATAACACCAAACATAACTTCACATGCCTCATCACTCAAATACACCAACATTTCATGCCTAGCCAATTTTCCCAAATCGCTACAAACAACAATTTCACAACTTTTCTAACCGTCAAGTTCCATGACACATTCCATTGATTAGTTTCCGTTTGCCTAATCATCATGCATTGTCTACAACAATCACGACTATCCTCCACCGATAGCCCAAAGCAGTTATTTCTAAACAGAAAATAAATGCACCAATGGATATTCAATCAACATTTCATTTCGGTGAGTGATAAATAATTCAACTACACCCTTTAACCCCATGCATTCCCAATCTCAACAATTCCATTTCATTTCCTCATTTCTCACAATTAATTATCCCAGTTAATCAAATAATGTAATTAGGGCATTTTCCATCATTAACATTTCAACCTTGAAGGTCCCATTTTCATCAATGATTCAACATTTATTCCATTTCTCTATGCCAAACATGCATCTAGGTTTATTACGAATAAAACCCCAACTTTTGTAAAATTACACAAAAGCCCTAAACTTTCACAAAATCACCAAACCAACCCCAACATCTCAAAATACTAAAATTTAAAGACAAAATTCATAGAGAGGAGTAGGATATCCCTACCTCAAATCCAGAGCCCCAAGGGAGAAGATGACAAAACCCAACGTGCTCCAAATCCTGAAATTTTCAGATTAAAATGTAGCCATCGACGATCAACAACTTTTTTGTAAAAGCCAAAGATGAGCAAATCACTCCTACTAGATCAAAACCTAGAGAGAAGACAGAGTTCTAGAGTGAGAGGCTCAACAATGGTGTTTTTGGGAAAGTAGGAGAGAGAAGAGAAAGTGAAAAAGTGATTTGAAAAGTCAAAACTCGGAACTTAAACCCAGTCGCCCCGCTCGAGCGTCCAACGCCCCGCTTGAGCGTCACTCACAGACTCCCGCTCGAGCGTCAACAATTCCGCTCGAGCGGTGAATACACACTTCCAGAACTTTTATAGAACCAGGTCTCCGCTCTAGCGTCAACCCTCCCGCTCAAGCGTCACACACGACAACCCGCTCGAGCGTCAAAATTCCCGCTCGAGCGTACAACTCTGCAGAGGAGAAACTGGAAGATGGAAAACTTCGCTCGAGCGTCGAAAACCCAGCTCGAGCGGACAGACAACAACGAAGGGCCCGCTCGAGCGTCAAAACTCCCGCTCGAGCGTGAAGGCCAAAATCTGGGCAACTACTCTTGGTTTCTAAGTTCAACCAACCTATAACAAACCTGCCCAACACATCCTATAACTCAAACACAAAGTAAGAAAGGATGTAAACAAGATAATGATCAACTACCAACATCCACGGACACATGTCCAGATCACTGTACAACAAGGGTAAACCCGGGATCGTTATAACCTCCCCCCCTTAAAGAATTTCGTCTCCGAAATTAAACATAAGTTTCAAAAACAGGTTTTCCTCTATTTTAACAATGTTACATTTTAACATTCAAAAACTCGACCCATTACCGGTCACCCCATCTCTTATCAAGAGGCATTTCACAATATGTAAACAACATATGTACTTTCAACATGCATCAACATTACGCATTTCCTTTCCAATTTCAGCAACATATTCAACAAATATAATGTTACATTCAACTTCCATATGAGGCAAGTTCCAAAACATACTTCCAATAAACCAAAACATTTTCAATGTTTCACAACTTAAGACATATACAAAAGCTCTTAAGTTCAACAATAGTTCAAAATCTAAATACAAGATTACATATCAACAAACAAGTCCGGATATTTCTCACGGACTTCCAACTCACGTTCCCAAGTGGCTTCCTCCACTCCGTGATGTTTCCACAAGACTTTCACCAAAGGAATGGTCTTGCCACGCAGGACCTGATCCCGCCTATCCAAGACCCGAACCGGTCTCTCCCCATACGAGGCATCCTCATCTACCTCTAAATCAGTCCAATCCAACACATGTGATGGATCTGGCTCATACTTCCGAAGCATACTCACATGAAACACATCATGCACTCCGGACAACTGCGGCGGCAAGGCTAACCGATAAGCAATCTCGCCAATCCTCTCAAGGATCTCAAAAGGACCAATAAACCGAGGGGACAACTTCCCACTCTTCCCAAACCTCATCAAACCTCGCCTAGGTGATATCTTCAGAAAGACATGATCACCTACCTCAAACGCCAAAGATCTCCTCCTACGGTCAGCATAAGATTCCGATGACTCTGGCTGTAACAAGCCTCCTACTACGGATAAGCTCAACTTTCTCGTCGTCTCCCTAACAACTCCGGACCCAACAAAGGTGCATCACCCACTCGGCCCAACAAACTGGAGACCTACACGGTCGGCCATACAAGGCCTCAAACGGTGCCATACGATACTAAGACTGAAAACTGTTGTTGTAGGCAAACTCTACCAATGGCAAGTGCCTCTCCCACGTCCCACTGAGGTCCAGGACGCAACCCCGAAGCATATCCTCGAGGATCTGTCATGTACGCTCGGACTGCCCGTCAGTCTGAGGATGATAGGCCGTACTAAAGGTCAACTTAGTGCCCAGGGCACTCTGCAAAGTCTGCCACAACCTAGCAGTAAAACGAGGATCTCTATCTGAGACGATCGTCACTGGGACCCCGTGCAATCTCACTACGTCCCGAATATACAAATCGGCAAGATGATCTACCGAGTCTCTCACGCGCATAGGAATAAGGTGCGCCGACTTAGTCAACCGGTCTATAACCACCCAAATTGCATCACTACCCCGCTGAGTCCTCGGAAGACCCACGACGAAGTCCATAGTGACATGCTCCCACTTCCACTCGGCAATAGGCAAGGGTTGCAACAAACCCGCTGGCCTCTGATGCTCGGCCTTCACTTGCTGGCAAGTAAGGCACTTCGATACGAAAACCGCCACATCTCTCTTCATACCCCGCCACCAAAACTGGCGACCCAAATCCTGATACATCTTAGTACCTCCCGGATGCACCGCAAGGCGCGAATGGTGAAACTCTCGGAGTACCTCCTCTCGGCAAGCCTCCGGTACAAACAAACGGTCTCGGTATCTCACACTCAGGTCGGGATACACCGTCAGACCCTTCTCCACTTTCCCACTGGAGATCTTCTCTCGGATGGATTCTACCTCAAGGCCACCTCTCTGCGCCTCTAACACTCGTGTCACAAGTGTAGGCTGCGCAACAACAGAAAACAAGGCCGCAGCCTCCACGGATTCACTCAGAAGTAAATCAAATTCCCCAGTGCACCCAACATCTCCCATTCCCGGATGGCTATACTAGCTACATCACTAATGGATTTCCTACTAAGGGCATCAGCCACGACATTGGCCTTTCCCGGATGATAGTGCAACTCAAAATCGTAGTCCTCAATGAACTCCATCCATCTCCTCTGCCTCAAATTCAAGTCTCTCTGTGTAAACAGATACTTCAAACTCTTGTGGTTTGAGAACACCTCGAACTTCTCACCATAAAGGTAGTGCCTCCAAATCTTCAAAGCAAAGATCACTACTGCTAACTCTAGGTCGTGTGTAGGGTAATTCTTCTCGTGTATTTTCAACTGACGTGAGCCATAAGCTACCACTTTCCCCTCTTACATCAACACACAACCCAAACCCTCTCGTGAGGCATCACAATAAACCGCATAACCCAACCCTCTCTCCGGAATAACCAAAACTGGAGCGGTGGTCAATCTAACCTTCAGCTCTTGGAATGAATTTTCACAAGTCTCACTCCACACACACTTGACCCCTTTCCGCGTCAATCGAGTCAACGGCGAAGCTAGCCTGGAGAAATCCTTCACAAATCGACGGTTATACCCAGCTAATCCCAAAAAACTGCGGATCTCAAACACACTCTTAGGCTGTGCCCAATCTTGCACTGCCTCTACCTTGGACTCATCAACAGACACTCCTTCCCCGGATACCACGTGGCCTAAGAATTTCACCTCTCCTAGCCAAAACTCACACTTCCCAAACTTGGCATACAGCCTATGGCTCTAAGCAACTCAAGCACCACTCTCAAGTGTTCCTCGTGCTCCTCCTCTGAAGGCGAATAGATAAGGATGTTGTCCACGAAGACGACTACAAATTGATCTAAGAACTCCCGGAAAATCCGGTTCATCAAGTCCGTAAAGACTGCCGGTGCATTGGTAAGCCCAAATGGCATTACCAGAAACTCATAATGGCCATACCGCGTACGGAATGCCGTCTTAGGAATATCCTCCTCCCTGACCCTCAACTGGTGGTAACCCGATCTCAAATCTATCTTAGAGAAACAACGAGAACCCTTCAACTGGTCAAACAAATCATCTATACGGGGCATAGGGTACTTATTCTGGACCGTAGCCCAATTCAACTTCCGGTAGTCTATACACAATCTCAAGGCTCCATCTTTCTTTTTAGCAAAGAGGGTCGGTGCTCCCCACGGTGAAACACTAGGGCGAACAAAGCCCTTATCTAGCAATTCCTGGAGCTGAACTTTCAATTCAATCAACTCTGCTAGAGCAAAATGGTAAGGTGCCATAGAAATCAGCGCCGTGCCAGGCACTAGATCAATATAGAACTCTATCTCTCGGTGAGGTGGCAAACTAACAAGGTCTTCGGGAAAGACATCCGAATACTCACAAACCACCCTCGGCAATACAAGCTGGGTCTCACCACTCTCACCACTCTCAAAGCTAGCAAGTAGACCACTAAGCTCACCTCGCCCTCGCGAATCATAGCCCGGTGGCAAAACGCTACCAACCTGGTCTCCCAAGAAATGGAACCACTCCCCGCTCAAGGTACATAACGTGACCCTCTGGCGGTAGCAATCGATAACAGCCCGGTATGACGATAGCCAGTCCATACCCAAAATAACATCAAAACCCTTCATGGGCATGACAACAAACAAAAGGGAACGGAAGCCTATAGTCGGCGACCTCTATGTCACAACCTCTACAACCCTGTTTCAGAATCAACTCACCCCCGAGAGGTGACACTACACAAATAGGAGATGCTAACTGCGCCAAATCCAACTCCAACACAGATGCAAATGCAGCAGATACAAAAGAATGAGATGCACCCGTATCAATCAACACATTAGCAACCGAGTTGCAAAACAAAAAGGTACCTCTCACTACTGATGGAGCCGGTACTAGATCCTGCGCGGTAACAGCATACACGCGCCCTGTAGGCCCCTGATCCACCTGCTCACCCCTCGGGGCAAACGACTGCTGCACAGACTGGGACGACGAAGCCCCCGGATTGGCTCTCGAGGCCTGCACAGACTGAGCTGGCTGATAACTCTGCGTCTGCCTAGGACCAGACGCTCTTGAAGTAGCACTCAACTGTAGGCAATACCTCTTCAGGTGCCCAGGCTGTCCACACTGATAGCAAGATAAGGGCTGCCCCCTGCCCAAACTCTGACTCTGCGGTCTAGCTGAAGAAGAAGCAGCTCTCTGACCTCTACCCTTCTGCGGGCAAACCGAAGACTTGTGACCCAGCTGGCCACAAGTGTAGCGAGTCAAACCTCCCTAATTACCTCTCACCGAGCCTGCACTCGGCACCGGAAAGGTCGATCTAGCAACCCCACCCTGAGACTGCTGAGGGTTATAACCCCTTTATCTCCTACCATCACCTTGACCATCCTGGCTCCTCTTGGAACCGCTATGTTTCTCCTCGTCCTCCTCCTGCATCATAAGCTCCATATGAGCTGCAGCATCCACCAAATGCCTATACTCTCGGATGTAAGACCCACCAACCCTCAACTTGAGGCCTCGCCTCAACTTCCGCTCAAACTCATAGCAACGGCGTTCTTCAGACGCCACCAGTTCAGGTGCAAACCTGGACAGACTGGTAAAAGTGGCTTCAAACTCTGCCACAGACATACCCTGTTGCTTAAGTCGGCTAAACTGATCCCTCAGCTTATCCCTAGCAACTGCAGATAAGAACCTCTCCTGGAAAGCATTTACAAACAACACGAGCCTTCTCGTACTTCCACCATTGACCCGCATCTCCCTTCAGCTGGAAGGATGCCAAGGTCACCTTCAGTGCTCCGTCCTTGATGCCAAGCATCTCGAACGTCTTACTCATTTTCTCTAACCACTCATCAGCCTTCAGTGGTTCCTTAGGATCCCCAACAAACTCGTCCGGGTTAGACCGGAAGAACTCCCTCTTCAAGAAAGAAGGCCCTGCCTCTGCTGCCTGATTCCCAGCTCTGAGAATACCCAAAGCTCCTGCTATCTCTCGGGCCAAGGCACTTATAGCCTGCTGACCTGCTGGCTCGGCCACATTGGCCTGGCCAACTCCCTCCTGCACTGCCGGAATATCATCCGGTAAAGGTACTTCCTGCCTCGCAGGCCTACCACGCCTAGCACCTCTTTCTCGTCCTGACATCCTAATAAAGGTAACACAAAACGTTAGCACATTCATAAATGTGCCGACACTAAACACTCACGTCCTAATGCATGGACAATTGTAATTCACTCCATGTAAGCACATAAACACATAAGCACTTACGAATTTCATTTTCGGATAATGATAGTCCCGAGGCGTTACTAGAGTTCCGGTCAGAAACAGCATTGATCAAGTGCCTTTCCAACAAGACTCACAGAAACCCAAGGATCCAATCAACATCCTAGAAACTACATTCCATACCCAAATAATCACATAAACATGTTATCACATAAGTACATAACATTACGTCTAAGTCTCTAACAAGCGAGGCAAACCCATTGTGATACTAATCACTTCCCACGTACCCAAAGTATTCGAACCCGGTACGCTCTGATACCAAGTTGTCACGCCCTCAAAATAATAACATTAAACCCATCAATATAGACATGCATTGATATACAAAAGTTCCACATTCTTATATACATCAGAGTTTCATTACAAAAAGTATTACATCTTAACAACAAAAGCAAATGCCCTAAGGGCTTACAGCTTTCCAAGTTAACACTTGGTTACAAAAAGAGAGCACTAGCTCAATTACACCTTAAGCCCTTGGCTTGAATTTACATGCAATACATCAAAAGAAAATAGACAACAAAGGGTCCGTCAGCCTCAAGCCTCCCAAGCTATGTCCTTGGAGGTGGCATGCTTCCTGTACCTGAAAATAATGTTCCCATATAGGATGAGCCACAGCCCAGTAGAAATACACTAAACCAAATATGAACAATGACTAAAAGATTAGCAGTTGATAGATGGCCAACACTGAATCCATTCACTTATTTTACATTGCAGTTTCATGACACATAAGTTCATGTTACATTTCATTTTCCATTTCTTTGCAACTCTAAATTCATAACTATGGCTCAGAACCTGGCCATCAACTTATATGAGACAGTAACTCATATTAAACATTTTCCCACTTTCGTAACAGATACGCATACTAGCTATATCAACACATCAACAGATAAGCATATGAGCTATATCACACTTCTAATGACAAGCATATGAGCTGTGTCAACACATCACTAGATAAGCATATGAGCTCTATCTATGGAGTCCATCCCCTATCTTCTCCCAAACAACATCCGGTTTAGAGGTCCATCCCCTATCATCCCCTAAACCGTGGAGTACATCCCCTATCTCCTCCAACACAACACAACATCCGGTTTAGAGGTCCATCCCCCATCTTCCCCTAAACCGTGGAGTACATCCCGTATCTTCTCCAACACGATACAATGCATATAAACAATAATTATACACATCATCACACAATACATAAATTTAATGTATTCTTTCAACCGTCATACTCAATGACACATTCCAGTGATTAGTTTCAGTTTGCCTAATCATCATGCATTGTCTACAACAATCATGACTATCCTCCACCGATAGCCCAAAGCAGTTATTTCTATACAGAAAATAAATGCAACGATGGATATATAATCAACATTTTAACTAGGTGAGCGATAAATAATCCGACTACACCCTTTAATCCCATACCTTTCCAAATCAATTCCTCATTCCTCATAATTAATTATGCAAATTAATTAGCCAATGTAATTAGGGCATTTTCCATAATTAACATTACAACCCTCAGGTTCTATTTTCATTAATGTTTTAACATTAATTTCACTCTTCCATGCCAAACATGCCACTAGGTTTTATATAGTTAAAACTCCAACTTTTGTAAAATTACACAAAGGCCCAAACTCTCTCAAAATTACCCAACAAACCCCAACATATCGAAATGCTAAAATTTAAAGACAAAACTCATAAAGAGGAGTAGGATATCCCTACCTCGAAGTTAGAACTCAAATGGAGAAGAAGACCAAAACCAAAGTGCTGACAAAACTCATAAAGAGGAGTAGGTTATCCCTACCTCGAAGTTAGAGCTCGGATGGAGAAGAGACCAAAACCAAAATGCTCCAAAGCCCAAGATTTTCGGATCAAAACGACACCCTCGACGATCAACACAACTTTTACAAAGGTCGAAGAGAAGAAGGACACTCTAACTAGATCAAACCCTAGAGAGAAGGGAGTTTCTAGAGAGAGGCTCTCAAAAATGGTTTTTTAGAAAAAGTAGGAGAGAGAAAGAAAAGCAAAAAGTGATTTAAAATCACCCAGCGGATAATTCATATACGTATGACCCGCTCGAGCGGAGAACACAACGCTTGAGCGCCAAGAACAAAAATCTGAACACGCTCGAGCGCAATAAGGCTCGCTCGAGCGCGAAATCCAGTCTGCTCGAGCGTAGATTTCCACCTCCCAGAACTTATACCCAGAAAGTACTACCCGCTTGAGCGCCACCAAAATCGCTCGAGCGCTACCGCTCGAGCGTAAACAAACCCGCTCGAGCGTAAAAATCACATCTGCAGAAGTTTTACAGGAACACGAAATACTGGAGGTGTGCAATCCCCGCTCGAGCGCAAGAAGACCCGCTCGAGCGGATCGCCTAAAAACTGGACAACAAGGAGTTGAAACCAAGGCCTAACCAACCTGTAACATCCCTGCTCAGAACATCCTAAAACTCAATCAAGTGGAATTAAAGGACGACAACAAGATGGATACCACCACCAACTTCACGGAACCGAGTCCGGAACACAACAGAACAGTAAAGGGACAACCGGGATCGCTATATGCATAAAATTAAAAAAGGAAGTTTATTCATGAAACAACTATACCTTAACGATCTATTTGGAAATTAAATAACAAAGGAAGTTGAATCGAAGAGGAAATTGAATAAAAATAGAAGTTGAACAAAAATAAAAATGGAAGTTGCATAAAATTAAAAATGTTAGTTCAATCAAGAACCAACTATACCTTAACGATCTGTTACGAAATTAAATAAAAAATGAAGTTGAGTAGAAAAGAAAATTGAATAAAAATGGAAGTTGAATAAAAATGAAAATGGAAGTTGCATAAAATTATCAATGGAAGTGCATTCAAGAAACCACTATACCATAACGATCTATTTGGAAATTAAATAAAAAAAAGAAGTTGAATAGAAAAGGAAATTGAATAAAAATGAAAGTTGAATAAAAATAAAAATGGAAGTTGCATAAAATTAACAATGAAAGTTCATTCAAGAAACCACTATACTTTAACGATCTATTTGGAAATTAAATAAAAAATGAAGTTGAATAGAAAAGGAAATTGAATAAAAATGGAAGTTGAATAAAACTAAAAATGGAATTTGCATAAAATTAAAAATGGACTTTCATTCAAGAAACCACTATACCTCGCTATTTGGAAATTAAATAAAAAAGGAAGTTTAAAAGAAAAAGAAATAGAATAACAATGGACGTTGAATAAATATAAAAATGAAAGTTGCATAAATTTAACAATAGAAGTTCATTCAAGAAACCACTATACCTTAACGATCTATTTGGAAAGTAAATAAAAAAAGAAGTTGGATAGAAACGAAAATTGACTAGAATTGGAAGTTGAATAAAAATAAAAATGGAAGTTGCGAAAATTAGAATTGGAAGTTTATTCAAGAAACCACTATACCTTAACGATCTATTTAGAAATTAAATAAAAAATGAAGTTGAATAGAAAAGAAAATTTAATAAAAATAAAAATGGGATTTGCATAAAATTAACAATGGAAGTTCATTCAAGAAACCACTGTAGCTTAACGATCAATTTGGAAATTAAGTCAAAAAGGAAGTTTAACAGAAAAAGAAATTGAATAACATTGGAAGTTGAACAAAATTAAAAATGGAAGTTGCAGAAAATTAACAATGAAAGTTATTCAGGAAACCACTATACCTCAACAATTTACTTGGAAATTAAATAAAAAAGGAAATTGAATAGAAAAGTAAGTTGACAAAAAATGGAAGTTGAATAAAAATAAAAATGGAAGTTGCATAAAATTAAAAATGGTAGTTCTTTCGAGAAACCACTGTACGTTAACGTTCTTTTTGAAAATTAAATAAAAAAGGAAGTTGAATAGAAAAGGAAATTGAATAAAAAT
Organism: Camellia sinensis; assembly: GCF_004153795.1. Taxonomy (NCBI): domain Eukaryota; kingdom Viridiplantae; phylum Streptophyta; class Magnoliopsida; order Ericales; family Theaceae; genus Camellia; species Camellia sinensis. The sequence goes on from NW_021024840.1 coordinate 347,015, forward strand.
TAAAGTTGAATAAAAATGGAAATTGAATTTGCATAAAATTAAAAATGGAATTTCATTCAAGAAACCACTATACCTTAACAATCTAATTGGAAATTAAATAAAAAAGGAAGTTGAATAGAAAGGAAATTGAATAAAATGGAAGTTGAATAAAATTAAAAATGGAAGCTGCATAAAATTAAAAATGGAAGTTTATTCAAGAAACCACTATACCTTAACGATCCATTTGGAAATTAAATTAAAAAAGAAGTTGAATCGAAACGGAAATTGAATAAAAATGGAAGTTAAATAAAAATAAAAATGAAAGTTGCATAAAATTAAAAATGGTCGTTCATTCAAGAAACCACTATACCTTAATGATCTGTTTGGAAATTAAATAAAAAATGAAGTTGAATAAAAATAAAAGTGGAAGTTGCATAAAATTAACAATGGAAGTTCATTCAGGAAACCACTATACCTTAAAGATTTATTTAAAAATTAAATAAAAAAGGAAGTTGAATAGAAAAGGAAATTGAATAAAAATGAAAGTTGAATAAAAATAGAAATGGAATTTACGTAAAATTAGAAATGAAATTTCATTTAAGAAACCACTATACCTTAATGATCTATTTGGAAATTAAATAAAAAAGGAAGTAAAATAGAAAGGAAATTGAATAAAATTAAAAATGGAAGCTGCAAAAAATTAAAAATGGAAGTTTATCCAAGAAACCACTATACCTTAACGATATATTTGGAAATTAAAAAAAAAAGGAAGTTGAATAGAATAGGAAATTTAATAAAAATGGAAGTTAAATAAAAATAAAAATGGGATGTGCATAAAATTACAAATGGAATTTCATTCAAGAAACCACTATAGCCTAACGATATATTTGAAAATTAAATAAAAAAAGAAGTTTAATAGAAAAAGAAATTGAATAACAATGGAAGTTGTACAAAATTAAAAATGGAAGCTCCAGAAAATTAACAATGGAAGTTCATTCAGGAAACCACTATACCTGAACGATCTACTTGAAAATTAAATAAAAAAGGAAGTTGAATAGAAAAGTAAATTGACAAAAAATGAAAGTTGAATAAAAATCAAAATGGAAGTTGCATAAAATTAAAAATGGTAGTTCATTCGAGAAACCACTGTACGTTAACGATCTATTTGAAAATAAAATAAAAAAGGAAGTTGAATAGAAAAGGAAATTGAATAAAAATGAAAGTTGAATAAAAATAGAAATGGAATTTGCATAAAATTAAAAATGGAATTTCATTCAAGAAACCACTATACCTTAATAATCTATTTGGAAATTTAATAAAAAAAGAAGTTGAATAGAAAGAAAATTGAATAAAATGGAAGTTGTATAAAATTAAAAAAGGAATTTGCATAAAATTAAAAAAGGAAGTTTATTCACGAAACCACTATACCTTAACGATCAATTTGTAAATTAAATAAAAAAGGAAGTTGAATCGAAGAGGAAATTGAATAAAAATAGAAGTTGAACAAAAATAAAAATAGAAGTTGCATAAAATTAAAAATGTCAGTTCATTCAAGAAACAACTATACCTTAACGTTCTGTTACGAAATTAAATAAAAAACGAAGTTGAGTAGAAAAGAAAATTGAATAAAAATGGAAGTTGAATAAAAATGAAAATGGAAGTTGCATAAAATTATCAACGGAAGTGTAACGCCCTAAAAAAAAAACATTAAACCCATCAGATAAGACATGCATTTACATAAAAACTAACCACATTCTTTTATTCATTAGAGTTCCATTACATATGTGTTACATGTTAACATCAAACAAAATGCCCTACGGGCTTACAGCTTTCCAAGTTAACACTTGGTTACAACAAAAGAGTACTAACTCGTTTACACAATAAGCCCTTGGCTTGAAGTTACATGTAATACATCAAAAGTTAAGCGACTACATTATGTCCGCCTCTAGCCTCCCAAGCTATGTCCTTGGAGGTGGCATGCTTCCTGTACCTGAAAATGATATTCCTATATAGGGTGAGCCACAGCCCAGTAGAAATACACTAAACCAACCATGAACAATGTCTAAAATATTAGCAATTGATAGATGGCCAACACTGATACAATCACATAAATCACATATTTATGTCATACGACTTATGAGTCCAAGTTTCCTTTCATTTTCCCTTTTTCAACGGATAGGCATATAAGCACTAACCACATTCTCAACAGATATGTATAACAACAATATCCACAGATAAGCATATAAGCTATATCCACATTCAAAGGAAATTGAATAAAAATGGAAGTTGATTAAAAACAGAAATGGAAGTTGCATAAAATTAAATATGGAAGTTTATTCAAGAAACCAATAGACCTTAAGGATCTATTTGGAAATTAAATAACAATTGTAAATTGAATACGAAAGGAAATTGAATAAAAATGGAAGTTGAATAAAAATAAAAATGGAAGTTGCATAAAATTAAAAATGGAAGTTCATTCAAGAAACCACTATATATTAACGATCCATTTGGAAATTAAATAAAAAAAGGAAATTGAATAGAAAAGGAAATTGATAAAAAATGAATGTTGAATAAAAATAGAAATGGAAGTTGCATAAAATTAAAAATGGAAGTTTATTCAAGAAACCACTATACCTTAACGATCCATTTGGAAGTGAAATAAAAAAAGGAAATTAAATAAAAAAGGAAATTGAATAAAATGGAAGTTGAATAAAAATAAAAATGGAAGTTGCATAAAATTACAATGGAAGTTCATTCAAGAAACCACTATACGTTAACAATCTATTTGGAAATTAAATAAAAAAAGGAAATTGAATAAAAATGAAAGTTGAATAAAAATAAAAATGGAACTTGCATAAAATTAAAAATGGAAGTTCATTCGAGAAACCACTATACCTTGATGATCTATTTCGAAATGAAATAAAAAAAGGAAATTAAATCGAAAAGGAAATTTAATAAAAATGGAAGTTGAATAAACATAAAAACGAAAGTTGCATAAAATTAAAAATGAAAGTTCATTCATGAAACCACTGTACTTTAACGATCTATTTGCAAATTAAATAAAAAAAAGAAATTGAATAGAAAAGGAAATTGAATAAAAATGGCAGTTGAATAAACAAAAAAATGGAAGTTGCATAAAATTAAAAATGGAAGTTCATTCATGAAACCACTGTACCTTAACGATCAATTTGCAAATTAAATAAAAAAAGGAAATTCAATAGAAAAGGAAATGGAATAAAAATGAAAGTTGAATAAAAATAAAAATGGAATTGCATAAAATGAAAAATGGAAGTTTATTCAAGAAACCACTCTACACTTACGATCTATTTGGAAATTAAATAAAAAAAGGAAATTGAATAGAAAAGAAAATTGAATAAAAATGGAAGTTGAATAAAAATATGTAAGAACCCACATTTTTTATCTTAATCATGTTCATGAGCATTTG
>NW_021024841.1:0-10601 GCF_004153795.1 Camellia sinensis
CCTTTGGCAAAAGTTAGAGGACGCAAAAAGGACGAGTGAAAATACTCGAGTGAAACGCTCGCCTGAACTACGTAAGGCTTGATTCCCATCTTTGGGATACGTAGGCAACTTCACTTGAAGTTCAGCATAAACTTTCCCCGATCAACTCTGTCCTCTTTCATTTTGATCATCTCAGTCATCTTTATCCATCAGATTTATCAGCGATCGTGCCGGTACACGTTGCTATTTTCAGACTAGGGCACACTTTCCGTTGCCGCGACGGTGCAAAGTTACTCAGAACTAGGGGCAACTTTCCGTTGCCATGCAGTGCCCGCATTGTTCTCACCTGACTAGGCAGACTGTGGGCAACTTTCCAGTTGCAGGGATCGTGGGGTTGTCGCATTCTCAGTGGCAGATCTTGCGCGTGTTCCAGTTCTGATCCATCAGTCGAAAATATTTTGAAAAGTTTTAGTAAATGTCGACTTTAGTGTCAAAAATCTTTTTTACAGACTAAGACCATTTTTGGACCAAACCGTGAAATTTTCAGTACTACATACCTTCAATTTCAGTTTCAAAACAGATTTCTCTCTCCTGCATTTACAAGTTGATGGAATTTTATTACTATTCATAAAAGAAAACTTGAAAATGACTACATAAGCAATAATTTTGGGGGCATAGTCCGAGTCAGTATCTCTGCGCCTCCCTCCCAAGCATAGATCGAAGCATCTGATGCCAAGCTAGGCCCAACCTGTGCCCTTCCTTCGTTGAGCCAATCCAAACACTCGTCCAGACAAAGTGCAACTGAAAGTGAGTAGCCCGGAGCCAGGAGCTCTCTTAGTCCTCCATGCGTGGCATATCGTGGCAAGCAATGCATCCTCGGATCCGAGAAAGCAGCTGGGTACTCTAATCCCCTCCGGTGGCAGATTTGATCTGACCAATACTGGCGGCAGGAACCGGAACGGAAAATTAGAATACGCAGTGGGTTTAGACCAATCAATATGGATCACCATCGCTCGGGATATACTATAGCTCATTGGCCGGAGTTGAGCCAAGGCAACGCCAAGCAATACGGATTGCGGACAGATTGCACATCCAGTCAAACCACCTCTTTCATCAAGAGCATGACTAGGCGCTGCCGAAAGAAGTAGCCTCGAGCTGAATAGGCCGGCAAGAGTCCACACCTGACTTGTCCATAAACCATACTGGGGAGGGATAAAAATGAGAGAATAAAGAAAGAGAGAGTGTAATGATGAGAGAAAAAGTAAGACAAGGGTTTTGTGAGAAAAACCGAGCCTGAGGGTCGAGTGATGTGAGCAAATATATATGTAAGGTTGGGTGGGAAAGCAAACCTGCAGAGCAGTGGACTCCCAGCACCCTAGTCGTCTCCCGGATAGATCAGACATCAACAAGCCCATCGGTCTCAGCCAAGGTCATGGCGATACAGCTTTTTCCTTCTCTCAAGCCTTGGGCAACTTCAATCAGACGGATGCTAGCTCCGCCGAAGCCCGAGGAAAGCAGAAACTGAGACAACAAACACAAGCAGAGGGCGTGTTGCCGGAAACCCTGCCAATAATGGTTGCTGCAGTCACCGGCGTTGGAAAAGCGATGGATCAAGCCGAGGATATCCAGTTCCCCACTGCAGATCAGAGATCGAGCATCATGCGCCGTGAGCCCACACATCCGCCCTAAAGCCTGGGCATGGCCAAAACGGAGCTGGGGCAAGATCACTTCAGAGCATTCAGACTCCATCAAAACCTGAAAATCTTCGAAAGTGGGACATACCTCTTGGCCGCCGAAGCTAAAAACGTGCGTCACTGGGTTCCAGAACCTTGCCGCGGCATGGAGAAAAGGGAGCTGTAGTGGAGTACGGCTCAGCGTGAATAGTGCATTCAAACCGAAACCCCGGAAGTTCAGCTTTTCCGAGCCATCTAGAGAAGAGATCCAAGATGTGAGATTTTCTGCGAGAAACGCCTCCATCTTTGTGTAAAACTAAGATGAAATGAATGTTCCCGAAGTTGAGGCGTTTATAGACGGAAAAACACTATTCAGGAGGACACGTGTCAAAAATTGGGCGACTGCAGGGATAAGTGGCCAGCCGGCCATCTTTTCTGGCAGGCCGGCCATTTGCTTTTTACAAAACTGGCCGGCCGGCTCCCCCTCTCCATAAAATTGGCCGGCCGGCTCCCAAAGGTGGCCGGCAATGCTCCAGTGTATCTCCTTGGCCCTGTTTTACCCTTCGAGGGAAAGTTTCAAGCATTTCCATGCAACGGCAGAGTCAAAGGCCTTCATTTCCCTCTGTTTCGGATGCGTTCCGGTGCCCAGATCGTCCGAAGTACACTTTGTTGTTGCTGAGTTTTGTTTATCGAGTTGTTGTTTTGATTATCGAGTTGTTGTTTTGCTTATCGAGTTGTTTGTCAAGCGGACGTGCTTCGTGTTTTCGAGTCATTGCTCTCTGTTTAAACAATCTTTGTTTAAGTCTTGTTTATTTACGTTGTCAACACTGTTGTATTTTGCTTATTGAGTTGTAAACTTCCTAAGGTTCTGTTATATCTTAGTAAGTTCAGTTGCTTAGTTTGTTGCGTCGGTTCACTACCTGACTTGGTGATTACACAATGCACATTCCCATTCAATTTCTTTTTTGTGCAAAATAAAATGATGCGATACAATGCTAAAAGTTTAAAATACAAACAGCTTTTCAAAAGCTGTTTCATTCCATCATGTTTTACAACGAACAAAGGTACAAGTTTTACAAAAAATAAAACTGCCTAACAATGTGCAAAGTGCTACAAACTACTAGCAAAAAGAAAAATAAAGCAGGAAACAGCAGCATCAATGCCCTCGGGAGCGGGATTGAGAAGCACTCCTCATCCTCTTCTGCGGGACAACCTCTGCAGCATCATCATCATCCGGGTCGGAGCTATCATCCTCAGGATCCCCCTCAGCCTTGCCTCTGTTCCCCGAACCAAGACCGGAGCCCCCCTCCTCAGCAGATGTCTCTGACTGGCGGTCGGTAACCTCCTCCTCCTCCTCCTCCTCCTCCTCGGGCTCCGCCTCTACAACGTGTGCCCTGCGTCTGCAGGAGGACCCTCCTCAAGCTCCTCGGAAAGGCCTGGATGGCCCAGCTCCCTGAGAAGGCCCAGATGGCCCAGCTCCATAAAAAGGCCCAGATGTCCCAGCTCCCCAAGGAGGCCCAGGTGGCCCGGCCCGCAGCGGAGCATATACAGGAGGCATCTGAAAATGAAAAGTTCAATACATAAGTTCAAATATGAAAATCAGATACGAGTACAGTATGTGAGTGGGGTGTGTGTCGGATGTGCTCTACAATGCAGAAGAATGTTCAAAACCAGTGTGTCATCAGAAGTGTGATAAATACAAGAAAGATGAACGGTACCTGCACACCCATAACGGATAAGTGTGTCTCTCTCCGAAGGACCATGCCCTCAAGTGCGGCCATCACCCCGAGCATCTCGTCCACATACTCAACCGGAGGCTGCAGATGCAAATGCAAAACTATCAGTAAAGGAATGAATGTCCAAGTACCCGACTTGATAAATCAAAGCTATAAATCATACCGGTGGTGAATCAGGATCCCTGACATATCTATGGTCAGGAAGTGGAGGCTCTAGCGGAATCGGGTAAGGAGTCCCAAAACGCCATCCCGTCAACTCGGACGGCATGTCCGGCCATCCAGGATGAGGATAAGTCGGAGGAGTCGGAGGAACCGATCTACCCCCACCTCTCGATGTACCAGCCCTACTAGTAGAAGGGGCGTCTGCAGCCCGAGCCCGGGCCTGGCCCGAGGATGACGTACCAGCAGACCTCGTCATCGGGGTGCGAACTCCTGTCAATGGAGGCATCAAATATGTATGACGGTAAGTGGCGTAGTCCCCCTCCTCGAGGTGCAGCAAAGCATCACTACCCAGCATAGCACCGACTACATCCTGGTGGGAGAGCCTATCAGCAGTCCGCATACTGACTGGGGGTGCTGCGGGAGGGTCCTGAGAAGTATACCCCCATACCTGACGCAGAAAGCGTTCCCCCAGAAACCATGCTCTACCAACAGGTCCTTCGAGCAGGAGCCTGTACTGGGAGGTGCCCGATCCTCCGGGATACTGAAATCGGAGACCATCACCCAAGGGCGCCCAGGGCTGTCATGTGATCTGCGGATAACAAGTGCATAAACCAATCAGAAATCGGGAATATGCGTAGCAAATCAAAGATGAAAATGGAAGGGACTGAGAGTTCTGAAGTACCTCCGATGGCCGCACAGTGTCAAAGTACTACCGAAGATAAAGGAGAGTCTCTCGGGGTCTCGGCCGGTGTGGGCCCTCGAACACCAGTGAATATGGGGTCATGGGGGGGCCTGCCACCTCCAACTCTGGGGCTAATACTGGGAAGTATACGTAAACCCATAACTGAGAAAAGCAGTGCAGAATGTAAGTACAAAGTGCTGAGGGCAGAATACAGACTGTAAAGTGCGCTGTGTGTGCAATGTACAAGTAATGAAGAGCAGAAATGTAAATCAAGGGGACAGAAAAGTACCTCTCAGGCTCTCTAATAACTGCCAAGTAAGTCTCCCTGCCCGCGGGAGGTGGCACTCATATAGCAGTAAAGGGTAGCCAAGCCGGCGCCACCGCAGTCGTATCAACTGACCTGTGATAGGTCAACCAGAGCGCTCAACAAATATAGCCCGACCGTGTTCCTTGTATCGGCAAACAGAGTAGTCCCGAAGAGGAACATAAGGAAACCGCGGGCATACTGCTCTGTCTCCTCAGGAGTCTCGGGCTCCATCTCCGCCCGCCGGAAGTGAGAAGAGAACCAAGTATATCGAACTCTCCCGGAAGCTCTGTCGACAGGCGGGCGAGCTCCCAGTAGATATATCCAAGCGACCTCCCACTCGCCCATGTCCTCGTCATAAGGGATGGACCAACCTCCTATGTCCAGGCCGGTCAACACAGCAAAATCCAGAGGGGTCATAGTCATGTCCCCAGTGGCAGAGAAATGAAAGGAGTTGGTGGTGTCCCACCATCTCTCCACCAAGGCCGCCATCAGTGTCCTCCTGGCAGGACAACGTGACAATCCAATGCAGAAGGCCCCAAACCCTGCCAGATCTACTAAATCCCAGATAGCCTCCGGGAGCTCGACATACCAATCCCGCGCGGCGGTGGAGCCATACCCCCGTACACTGCGAGAACCAACCTGCATTCAGAATGAATACATGTGTCAGTATAAAATGAATGAGCTGTGTGCCAATGAAATGAATGAGCTGTGTGCCAATAAAATGAATGAGGTCCAAATCCGGCAAATCGTTTTGAGAAAACAGATTTTTGAAAGAAGTGCCAAACATGGACTGCTTTGCCCGATACAGAGGGAAATTAGTTTGGGCTGCGTGTTCAACTCTCAATTAGTGTGGGCTGCGTGTTCATTATCAATCTGGGCTGCGTGTTCAGGAAATTAGTTTGGGCTGCGTGTTCAACTCTCAATTAGTGTGGGCTGCGTGTTCATTATCAATCTGGGCTGCGTGTTCAGGAAATTAGTTTGGGCTGCGTGTTCAACTCTCAATTAGTGTGGGCTGCGTGTTCATTATCAATCTGGGCTGCGTGTTCAGGAAATTAGTTTGGGCTGCGTGTTCAACTCTCAATTAGTGTGGGCTGCGTGTTCATTATCAATCTGGGCTGCGTGTTCAGGAAATTAGTTTGGGCTGCGTGTTCAACTCTCAATTAGTGTGGGCTGCGTGTTCATTATCAATCTGGGCTGCGTGTTCAGGAAATTAGTTTGGGCTGCGTGTTCAACTTTCAATCAGTGTGGGCTGCGTGTTCACTATTCTAATCTGGGCTGCGTGTTTCAGGAAATTAAAGTTTGGGCTGCGTGTTCAACTTTCAACTAGTATGGGATGCGTGTTCACTATCAATCTGGGCTACGTGTTTAGGAAATTAAAGTTTGGGTTGCGTGTTCAACTTTCAACTAGTGTGGGTTGCGTGTTCACTATCAATCTGGGCTGTGTGTTCAGGAAATTAAAGTTTGGGCTACGTGTTCAACTCTCAATTAGTATGGGCTGCGTGTTCACTATCAATCTGGGCTGCGTGTTCAGAAAATCGGAGTTTGGGCTGTGTGTTCTACTCTAAGTCAATGAGTGCTATATGTTCACCATTTAATTCGGGCTGTGTGTTCGACAAATCAGTGTGTGAGCCGTGTGTTCATTTCTTAACTAATGTGTGCTGTGCGCTCGCAATCAATTAATGAGCCGAGTGTTCAAAAATTCAAGTGCTTAAGCTACATATTCAGGATGCAAACAAAGTACTATGTCATAAGCTAAACTGTTTGTTCAAGCATGGCAAAAACACGAAATTCACGAAAAATGCAGAAAATGAAGTAAATACCTCTCGTGCCTCGTAGGAGAGGTGATGCTCTGGCTCCCGCAGGAGTAGATCTCCAGGTGCTCGCTCATCAAAATCGGTGAAGTGACGAAAAACGGCCCGAGGGAGGACATGTGCTGGCGGAGCATACCTCCCGGGAATAAAGGGGCGGACCCTCGGGGGCAAAGTCATGGCATCAAAATCATCCCCAGCACCTGGAAAACCTCCACCATGAGGAGAGTTACCCGCCATTTTCAGAAAATCTGCAAAAGGAGCAAAAATGAGCAAAAATGAGCCAAAATTGGAAAAAGTCAACAAAAGTCAACTCTCGGGAAATGGAAAAAGTCAACAAAAGTCAACTCCTGAGAAAATCTTCCAAATATTGAGACAAACTCACCTCAAGTGGCGAAAATGAGAAAAGAAGCCCCGAAACCAAAATTTAATCAGTTCAAAGTGCTTGAAACTGGATATTTTCGCGAAAACAACTTGCGTGGGGCCTTGAAAAACGCGTATAGAACTCGGATCTGAGGGAGAAAATGGTGTAGGAAGCAAGAGAAGAAGATTTCGTGGCTGCATTTATAGGCTCAAAGTGTTTGGGTGAGAGAGCACAAAGAAAGGGAGGTGAAAAGACCAATTTATCCTCGGATTTGGGCAAATGGCCGGCCGGCCACCTTTTCCGGCCGGCCAGCCATTCTCTTTTTGGAAACCTAGCCGGCCACCTCCCACCCTCCAAGAAACTAGCCGGCCATGTCCCCCACAGACTCACCTAGCTCCCTGCAAATTTTGAGGAAGATTGGAGTTCCCGGGACCTGAAAAAGTTCAAGAAAAGTACACTTCCGGTCGTGAAATTGCTCCGCCGGAACTTCAGCTTCAAGTTCTGACATGTGTCTCATCATTATTCATCAAAATCAAGATGTATCCTTTTGAATATGTTGTAATCTTTCCAAGAAATTGAATCGAAGGCCGTCATCGAAGTCGCCTTCGCCGAAACACGCGTTTCCTTGCTCGTCATTTCGTAACAAACGGGCACCATGATTTATGCTTGTTTTGCACTATCATGCACATAACTTGCATTCTCATGAGCATACTTGCATTATTATGCACATTTCTTGATATTGCCATACCTCTGTGCTTGAGCATGCGTTGTCACGCACTTTCCTTTCTCGCATCGCGATGCATTCACTCGCCGGCACTGTGTGTGTCAAACCTTCAGAATCACATTGAATATATGTTGTTAGCGTATTGTGCTTGTTGAATTTCTCTCTTTTGCAGGCACGATATTGTATGTACGGTTCATTTGAGGGTGGTGCGACCAGACGAATCGCGCAGGTATCGTATCTTCTCCGTGTGAGACGCGACGAGAATTGAACAATTCTCTGCATTCTTAACTGCATGAAATGTAGTTGTTTCTTTGCATTCTTGCTTAAAACTGTTGCATCTATTTGCGAATACTTGCTTCATTACAGCTTGCTGCATTTGCATGATCATTGCGTTACCTCCGACTCTGTGCATTTTCGGTTGCATTTTGTCCCTGCCTGCGGGCATGCCTGCGGGCACATCTGTGTTATTTTGTATGTTTGTCTAGGTCTTCGGCCTTGTCAAAAATGGGTCGTCTCTGGGCTTTGACATTCACTCCCGTCACTTATGACTTTCGAGTTCTGTCAAAGAGGGGCAACTGTAGACACCCCATTTTTGACCGACCTTAAGACTTAGACGTCACCAGTTGAGCGCTCGGTGATACTGCATACTATGCTCGTTCAGAAGTCTCAGAGTCTCAGCTGTGAACCCTACCTCCGGACTTTCGAACCCTCTTTTGTGCTTTGCCTCGGTTTGCGAACTAGGCTCGGTTTTCTCTGTTTCTTTTCCTGAGGGGAGGGAGAGGTCCCGTAGACCATCTCTCAGTGGCCGTGGGCTACATTTGGTGGCCGTAGGCCATTTTGCCCATTTCGGAGCCCGGTTTTCGGTTTTTCGGGACCGTTGGTCGCGTGCCTCGGTTCGGGACCGCTTAACCATCTCCGTTTGCTCTAAATTTTGGCATACATCTTATTTACTCCCTTTTGAGGGACACTGAGGTCTGAGAGACCCACTTCGTGGCCGAACGCCACTTTCGGTGCTTAACAACCCATTTCTCGGGACCCCGAACTGCGTGTTTTGGCCCCCGAGCATTCGTTTTGCATCGATTTTCGTTCATTTTCGGTAGGTACCTCTGTTTTATCACCAGGAAGGTCACTGGAGGGTGGAAGACCAGCAATTATCTTGGCAACCAGTTATATTCCATTTTCGCCCTCCGGCGCCCGTTTTTCTCACTTCCGAGCCAATGTTGAACACCTTGGGGCCACTTTCTTCAACCCCAAACCACATATTTGTGTTGTACACACATAGGAGGATCCTAATATCATATGGCCGGCCAGAAATTTCACCTGACCCTTTTGAACCCCTCCTAAAAATGGCCTATTCTCTCTCCTGTTTTAAAGTTTCCAAATTCGAACCACAGGGTTGTGATGAGAGTACCTGGGAGGACACCTTTTTGTGGTGGCCGGCCAGAAAATCAACTTGACCTTTTTGACCCCTAGCTGGCCGGCTAGGGGAGGTGGCCGGCCGGCCACCTACAGCTTTGAAAGGTGGCCGGTCATGATCCTCACAAAGTATACTTTACAGCTGTATAGCTGTTGTCCCCCAGAAATATCTAAATCCGGGGGACACCTTTTAGGGGAAAGCCTTGGTTCTTTTCCCCCACCCTTTCTCTCCATGCTCCCCCTCTCCTTGGTCCTTATAACCAGCCTCCAACACTTGTATTAGGGGATAGAAAAAATTGCTTCAAGCATAGGCATCCAAATCTCCCTCTATCTCTCTCATTTTCTCAAAAACTCCTAAGTTCTACCCCATTTCTTCATCACCACCAAGCACCACCACCACCACTCCATTTCCAGCAACTTGGGAAGCTTTCCAGCAGCTAAGAGGCACCACTTCTCAAAGCCAAGAAGCAACAAAAGACTTGTCTTCAAGGGTGAGTACCATTTCCCCCTTTTTGAGCTTATTTTTGCAACATTTCTTAGCCATATATGCTTACTGTTTTGAGCTCCGGCCCTAACTGAAAGTGGCCTTCTTTTGAGCTCTTTTTCACTTTTTCTTAAGGGCTCAACCCTGTTTGAGCCCCCCACCTTGCACTTGCTTCAATATCTTCCTTGAATGCTATTTTCTTGCATGCTTTGGCAGCCTATTATGCTTCCATTTTTGGGCATTTTACAGAACTAAAAATAGGCTTATTTTGAGCCCCTCTTCAGCATTGAAGAAGGGCTCAAAACTTTTTGGGACCTCCATGCTATACTTGCCTTTATATTCTCTTTTGGGACCCATTCTTGCATGCTTTGGCTGCCCATTATGCTTCCATTTTTGGGCATTTTACAGAACTAAAAATAGTCTTATTTTGAGCCCCTCTTAAACATTAAAGAAGGGCTCATCACTGTTTGGGACCTCCATATGCTACTTCATGTTATATCCCTCTTTGGTCCCCTTTTCTTGCATGTTTTGGCAGCCTATCATGCTTCGGTTTTTGGTCATTTTACAGAACTGAAAATAGTCTTATTTTGGCCCATTATTCATGTTTCATTAAGGGTCTTTGGCTTTTTGATGAATATTTTGTATACTTTGTGTTATAGCCACTTTTGAGCCTCATTTGGCATTGCATTTCTAGCATGTTTGTATACTGATTTTGGGGCTGTCATAAACTGTAAATGTGCATATTTTTGGTCCCTCTTCAGTGTTATAGAAGGGCATTTTTCAGTTTGGGTTTTACATATACCACTTGTTTCATCGCCCTCTCTTGGCCCCTATTTTTGCATGCCATTGTTGCCCTATCTTTGCTTGCTGTTTGGCCATGATTTGTACTGGAAAAATGCTTATTTTGGGGCTGCCTTGCTACTGTCTATTCATTCCATGTACCAATTATGCATACTTTGTATAGCTGTAGTTCATTCTATGCGCCTAATTTGCATTTCGGGAGAGATTCCATGCATCGGGTGTGTTTTCGCCTTATTTCGGGGCTGTTTTCCCCTACATTTCAGTGCAGAAATTCCATTGCATACATCTTATTTACTCACTTTTGAGGGACACTGAGGTCTGAGAGACCCACTTCGTGGTCGAATGCCACTTCCGGTGCTTAACAGGCAGTTTTTAGGGCCTCGAACTGCGCGTTTTCGCCCCCGAACATTCGTTTTGCAACAGTTTTCGTTCATTTTTGGCAGGTACCTCTGTTTTATCACCGGG
>NW_021024841.1:11893-116656 GCF_004153795.1 Camellia sinensis
ATTGGGGAAGTCTCTTGGAATAGACTACCATGGGAAGGAAGGAATTGTGCTCAACAAAATTGCTGAATTAGAACTTAAAGACAAGGAGAAAATTGCCAAGGAGGGGAAGGCCTAGCAGTAAAGGGAAGGAGCAGGGCCTTGTGGGTGAATCAATGCGTTTACCATGAAGTTAATATCTTGGAATATCAGGGGTATGTTTTCTAAGCCCACTTGAGGGTGGCAAATCCGCGCTTTAGCCTACTTGCGAGTAGCATCTTGAAACCATTTTCGAAAAACAAACATGAGATGTTTTGTTCCAAATTAAGTGATTTGGTCTATACTTGTATGCTGTGCGTACCACATAGTAAATCTAGGCTAATAATCGGAATAAGAATGCATAATGTTTTCAAAAATAGATATCACGGTTAGTAGAGGCCGATCTTTGATCGGGCGAGCGGGGGTGCTCACGAAGTGACCTTCCCCAATCGTACCCAAGTTCCCGAGCCGAGGCAACTTTGGTGATGACGGACACGTGGCCTTTGGCACCGAGTCAGGGTTTCCTAAATTTCCCATTAAAAAAACATTTAAGTGGCGACTCTGTATCTGGCAAAGCAGTCCATGTTTGGCACTTCTTTCAAAAATCTGTTTTCTCAAAACGATTTGCCGAATTTGGACTCTTTGGTTCAGATTTAGAACCGTGACAAATTCGAGAGTCCTGAGCTGTAGTGACCCCAAAATGAACAGAACGGGACTCACCCTCCCGGGGCGTTCGGGGACGTCTACAGCGTTAAACTAATTAATTACAACATATGTATTAATTGGCTACAACTAGCTAATAAAGCAATTAAGTGGCCTCGCGGGCAAGGGAGACATGCATGCTCAACTACTTCCTCCCAAAAATCCATCACCCTGCCACCGGTTGCCTCTGTTTGCACTTGCCTTGATCTCTGAACATTGCACTAACTTCCAGATTGCCTTTGCTCCAACACAGGAACATATTTGCACAAGAATTGACTGGTGGCCTGTCGGCCACAAAAAGTGACTATCGGCCACCTTAACTGGCCGGTTGGCTAGTCTAAGTGGCCGGTCGGCTACTTCAGGTGGCCGGTCGGCCACCCCTTTTTCTAGACTTCTGTTTTCGCTGCAACAAAGAGCAATAGAGGCAAAGCAATGTATTTTTCAAGGAATGTGTGTACTGCGACCCTCCTTATCATTTCTCAAGCTCAAAGGAATGTGGAACTTGGCTCTCAAGCCACCAATCAAGCATTTTCAATGCATGATGGCCAAAGAGTCAAGCTTGTACGAGCTTAATGAATGCACAAATAAGACTCAAAGGACCACCACTCTATCATGCTTGATCAAGGGTGACGGCCACCAAGAAACGTGACACGTTTCATCACTTCAAGTATGAAATGCTCCACATTTCTTGTGTTTGGATTAACGTCTGATCCAAACACATGCAATGCAACACAAATATGCTTATCTTGCTCAAGTTTTACTTGGTTCATTTTGTTTACACATTTTACATTACCAATTAGTCTTTTAATCGATTAAGTCCAAAGTGAAAGTCCTCTAATTGGAAAGATGGCCTAAGCCACAAGTGCCTTGAGCATGAAAGAGGCCTCATGTTGTTGGTTAGTAGAAACCCTCAAGAGAGGATTAAAACCATTAGGCATGAGAGCCTCAATTCCACACTCAAGCCAACAAGGGGCTCAAGACCACTTTCAAAACAAAGTAAAAAGTGAAGAATAGAGGGAGGTTGCAGACATTTCAGTGCTGAAATAGCACAAAAAATAATACTACAACATGCAAGCAACTCATGCACAACATGTTCGCAACTCATGCACAACATGTTCAAAAGCCAAAAACACTAAACTAGTGAAGAGCACTACACTAGAGGCATGCAATGTCAAGCTCAACCGACCAAACCAGCTCAAAATAGAGCTAAAACATGCCAAAATAGTGGCTAAAACATACTAAGATTGAAGCATAAAAAACTAGAAAAACATGCTCACATGTTAGCTTGCAAACAAGACTCAAGACACAACTCTCAAAAGCAATGAAAGAGTGAAATAAGAGAGAGTGTGATAGAGCTATATACACTGAAATCACATGTTAAATGATACTACAACATGCAATCATCTCATGCAAAACATGTTAGAGGCCTTAAAACGCTAAGCTAGTGAGGCATTTGCACTATAACTACACAAAACACGGTTCATATGATCAAAGCAGCCCAAAATAGAGCTAAATCATGCCAAATCAGAGCCTAAAACATGCTTGAACTAAGCTAAGTTAAGCCACAAAAACATGCTACCATAGGATGCTAATTAGGCATGAGAGTGAGACACAAGGAAGGGAGGCTACCCCCTCCATTTTTGGACTTCAAAACATACTTTTTACCATTGAAATAACTCTGAATTTTAGTGGTTTAAAAGGCCAAAAGGTTTGACTTTAATATGCTAGAAGATGGCACAAAAGCTCACACAAACAAACAACAATAAGGGTAGACAACCCCTTAGCACAAAATGATCTCAAACCAACATGTTAAGGCTAAAAAATTAAAGGTTTTTGTAGTTGAAAACCAGGCCAAAAATAGTCTAAAAAGATGGCAAAGCAAGCAACTAAAACAAAGCTTACAAGGTAACTCTTATACCTTTGAAGCACAACACTTAAACAGCCACAATTCTGAGCTAAAACTAGCCTTAGAAGCTCAAACAAGGCCTCAAACAACCTCAGCTCCAAGATGAAGATGTTTTGCTAAGGGTCTTTTTGCAAAAGTATAGAGAATTCTCAACTTCAAGCACAAAATAGGGAGAGAGAAAGAGAATTCTAAAGAGAGAGAGAGAGAGGAAATTTGCTCACAAAATTTTCTAACCTCTCAAATAGGGGAGAGACCTCCCATTATACAGAAACGCAAGCCAAAGGCTTGCATTCATCCCTCCATACACGTGTATGGAGATGGCATTCAGTGATTAATAGCTGGCACAGTTCGCTAAGAAAATATTTGAAAAAGGGAAAAAATGGCCGTTGACCACTTTAGGTGGCCGGCCGGCCACCTTCCCTAGCCAACCGACCACTTCAAGTGGCCGACAAGGGGGAAAAGTGGCCTGTAAGGGCCAAAAGTGGCCGACAAGGCCCTTCCTCCCTCTAGGCAAGAGACACCAAGGTTTGGTCCAAAAACAAGCACAAAACAAAGAGGGTTTAGAGGCTCAAAGACACGTCGTTCCGCCGAGAACTTCGGGCACTCAAAACGAGCACAAACAAGCACAATCATCGAGTCCACAAACGATGACGTCTAAGTCTTGAGGTCGGTCAAAAATAGGGTGTCTACACCAATAGTAAAACAGTATAGGAGGTCTTAAAGACCAAACAGTCATTTGATGGCCATCAATACAACAAACAGTAGTTACAAGAGTTGGAACTAACAAAGATCTCTGTAACAATAGCAGTAATAGTAACAGTAATAGTACCAATAACAGTTTCTATGGATGCCACAAGTATAGTTCACAAAGTAGGGCAATCATTCATTCAGTAACTACATTTCAGAAAATAATGCATTCATCGATCAAAAAATAAGTACAGTTGAACATAGCTTTACAACATTGGTACTCATAGTGGGCTCCCCGAATTACGTGCTTAAGATGCAACATCCGACCTAAGAAAACAAATTCAAGCACAACTCAATTACATTCAATTCATTCTGTTGGTTCTATTCAATTTAGTACTTATTCGATTTATATTCATTACTTATCCGTTCGGTTATAACTTTTTGTTCTTTATTTTCTTTCATGCCTATGACATGCACATGAATGCAAAAACTTGTGAAAACCATGCAAATGGAGGCCCGGAAGTTGGAAAAATGGAGCGAAAACAATTGACTTGCTGTAGACACCCCATTTTTTATGGCCCTAAGGACTTAGGCGCCACTGACTGATCACTCAATGATGAATGTGTACACTTGTCAAATGCTTGACTTCCTCAATAGGAAACCTCAGTGTTGAGCCTACAAAACTTGTGCCTTATTTTGGACCAAAACAGTTTTTTTTCAGGCCTGAGCATCCAGGGACCTACAGACCAGCCAGTGTGGCATGTCACCCACTATTAGTTGCCTGCCAGCCACTAGTGCAAAAAAAAACATATATTTTCTGCCAGCTATCCCTACAGCTGCATGCACCATTCTAGCTATGTTTGTATAGATATTTTTAAGGGTCTCTCATATATTTCTATATATAGATGACCCTCTCTTTTGTTGTCAAGGTTAGAAAAATTTTGGAGAGCAAAATTTTGGAAAATTTCTCTCTCTCTCTCTCTCTCTCTCTCTCTCTCTCTCTCTCTCTTGTAACGCACATAACCTTTGCCTAAACACTCTAAACCAAACCTAGAGAGTTCCTTGCTGAGGTGATTTGAGCTTGTATTTTAGCTCTTGAGGTACTTGAGAATGTGAAATTAGTGGTTTGTAACTCAAGGGATCATTCCTCTTCAAGAGATATACATTCTAGTGCTTTTGTACCATCTCTACACTACTTGTTTTCTATCTTTTCTTGCTGTTTTTAAGTTGTTTGTTACCTATTTTTTTGGCTGAAACTTGTGGTTTAAAGCCATTAAAGGTAGAGTAGTTGACAACCCTTCTTTAAACCTTGCTTCTAAGGCCTTCGCCCTTGTGTTTCCCACCTTTTCATCAAATTTTTTTCAGCTCTTTACCACTAATTTTCAGAGGTTTTTCAAAGGTTAAAATCATTTTTTGAAGTCCTAAAAGTGGACGGGTTAGCCTCCCCTTCTTGTGCTTATGTGCTAGTTTTAATCCCTTGATATTTTAGCTTCTTATTGTAGTTGTTTTTTTTCTTAATTCCAACACTTTTTTGGACTGTTTTAGGACTATTTTAGGACTGTTTTTGTGAGTTAGCTTCATTCATGCTTTGTATAGTATGCTTGTAGTGCAATAGGCCTCATAGGCTTAGTGGTTTTCCTATTTGAGTTGATAGTATTTGTTTCTTGCTTTCCATACTTGTGTTCATCTCTAAGCATCTCTGCAACCTCCCTTATTTCTTCAGTTTTCATTTTCTTTGAGAGTTGTTTCAACCAACTGATTGTTTAAAGCTTGAGATTAAGGTTGTTGTGCTTGATGGTTTAATCTCTTCAGAGATTCATTACCAATTGCATGACATCTCTCTCATGCCTAAAACAATTCTTCGTTTGACACTTCTTTCCATTAAAGGACTTAATCTTCATTTCTAGACTAAATGAATTAAGGAATGGAACGTAATTAAAATGAAGTAATAAAACTTGGACTAAAATGGAACAAGATAATAAGGTAATTTGGTGTTCAATCAAACATTAATTGAACACATGGAGACTTGAGTCATTTCATACTTGTTAGTGATGAAATGGTTCAAGTTTCCAAGGTTAACCACTTCCCTTGATCAATCCATGATAGGGAAGAGGTTTTGTTGGTTTTTCCTTACCATTTATTGAAATTGTGTCCATTGATTCATAAGTCATCATGTAATGCAATTGTGCCTATTGATGGCTTGCGAATCAAGCCTATCCATTCTTTGACCTGTTTGCTGATAAGGAGAGGCAGGATAGACAAACATCCCATGAGAATACTCTGATTTGTGCTCTATTTGTTCTCTATTGCTACCGGGAAAAACTAATAGCCACTTTTACTGGATGGCAGGCCACTATTAGTGGCCAGCCGGCCACTACTTCTGGGTTGCCAATCACTTTTTTTTGGTAGGCAGTGTCCTTTTTCCAACAGAGCAGAGGTTGAGGTGGAAAAACATGTGCAATTTTCTAACTGTGCAACAGAGGCATTCCGGTAGCAAAACGGAGAGTATTATCAAGTGGAAATCCACATCCATGCATGAGCCATCCCTTGATTCTCGAGATCTGTCAAAATGATGTTGTAATATTAGTATGTTGTGCTTGGAATAGCAAACTTGTAACTAATTAGTTAGAATAGCTAATTAGTTTTGTGTTATAATTATTTAATTAGCTAGAATAGTTAGTTAAATTTGTTGTTGTAATAATTAGTTAATTAGCTAATGTAGTTAATTTATTTCATTTAGGTTGTAATAGATTAGTTAATTCGTAGTAATTAGCTTGGGCATTCATTCGAACCCTCCTGCGCGAGGGCAAACTTGTAATAATGTGTATGTCTTCCAACCCTACATCTTTCTCCCTTTTATTTACTTGCTTATAATGGATAGTTTAGAACATCATGTTTCTTTTAGCATTTCCCATGTTTATATCCACTTGTCTTGAATACATCAAGGCTCGGTTCATCATTCTAACAAGCATTGTAGTTTACATACTTTGTTGAATACGTGTTAAACCACATGCTAGCAAATTGATTTACATGACATAATTAGTAGCCGAGCCTATTAGTTGCATATTGCATGTGTTGTATTAGTCATGTTGCATTAATTAGAAGCATGCATGTTTTCTAATTCTTTTGTTTCTTTTGGCTCACTTCAGAGTACTAGGTGAGCATTTTTGTGCTTTAGCATATCGCATACATGTGATTGTTGCCATGTTTAGCATGCTTGCAATGAGGCTAAGTGCTTAAGTGATATAACTCTTGAATGCATGTGATGAAGGCTAATTGCTTGAATTGGAATAATTTGAGTAATGTACATACAAGATCACTTTTTCAAATGGTACATATTCGAAATAATTTTCAAACAAACATGAAATCAAAGTGTTCTAATTTTTGCAAATTAGTCTATACTTGTGTGCGCATCACATAGTAATGTTAGCCTAATAGTCGAAACAAGAACATATAATGTAAATAAGATTCACATCATGATTAGAAAAGGTCAATCTTTGATCAGGCGAGTGGGGTTCTCAATTCATGACATTTCCCTCTCGTACCTAAGTTCCTAAGCAGAGACAATCTTGGTGATGACGGACACGTGGCCTTTGGCACGAGTCTCGAGTTTCTTAAATTTCTCAAAAATATTTAGGTGGTGACTCTGTATCTGGCAAAGCAATCCATTTTTGGTATTTTTAATTCAAAATCGATTTTCCAAAAGATTTGCCAGATTTGGACTCTTTTGTGTTTATCTGTTTCACATTACACTTGTGGAATCATATTCAAAACCACGGGAGTCCGATTTGTAGGGCTATCGTATTCGAAAGGAGCATGAAAGTCGAGCTACACCTGCCTTGTTGGTCGCATTTGCAGTGGCCTTGGCCGCTCAACCGAGCAGAATGCATGTTTTAAATGGCGGCTGGTCGCTCGTGCGAGCAGAATGAATGATGCATAGAAGGACTGGCTACTCGAGCGGTTTGGAATGAAATGATGTCCGAAAGTTGCTCTTATTTTTGGACCTTCCTTGCTTGAAAATCTAACTTCATATCCATATATTTCAAAGCTCAAAATTCATAAAAACATGTTCAATTCACAATTTCTAACTTCAAAAAAAAATCATAAGTTTAAATCAAAACTCAATTTCCATGCAATGATCAAGTTCTTTAAGTTCAAAGTTTAAATCACAAAATATATATTCATGAGTTCCAATCCAAAATCTTTGAAGTTTCATCTTCAATTTTGAAAACTCGTGCAAGAAATGATGTGTATGAAGAAGAGAGAGCACATTGCGGACTTCTCTCTAATCGGAGAAGTTTGTGCTTTCGGCTCTGTCAAGTTCTACCCATCTTTTCTTTGTGCCTTCTTCTTTAAGGTAGAAATTACTTTCACTCATTTTATGATTTTTAACTTAGTTATTTGTCTTTTACAAAGGATATTGTGAGTTTGGGATTTTTTATAAGAATTTAGGGTTTGGGTTGGAAATCAAAATAGGGGTTTTCAAATTGGGTTCTTGAATATGTATATGGGTTTGTAATTGTGGTTGAATTGTGATGAGACGATGGATTTTTATCCTTGGAGTTGATTTTTAAAGAAATGGGATTTTTCCCTAAATTATGAACATTTGATTTTGTAAAGAAAAAATGGGATTGATGTTGGTTTTACGAAATTGGAACGACGATGATGATAGTGGCGGAGTTGGATATGAATTATTACTCCTATTTTGAAATCTGGGAAAGTATATCTTTATTGAAAATTATTCATCTGTTTAGAGATATCTAGTTTGGGCTATCAGTAGAGGATAGCTATGATTGTTATAGAAATTGTATAAGAATTATGTGAATTGAAACTGATTTCTCATCCATTTGCATTGAGCATTGTAATATATTTAACATATTGAAAATGTTTATTATTTTGAGAAAAATGGTGAATACTTTGGTGAATCTGGGTAGGGAGTGTAATTGTGGTATTAAGTTGGCCTATGTGTGCTTGGTGAAAGTCCAGAAACCCGCGCGGATCGGTGCCGAGCCTTCCGGTTAGTTCTGGTAAAAATCGCAATTAGTAGTGATTGTAGCCTACTTACAGACACATCCTAGAAATTCCTAGGGTTGTGTCTACTACCCTGTTTTCTATTGTAAAGAAAGTGATTTCATGAATTGTGATATAACTTGGCATTAGAGGTTTTTTTTCGAAAGAGATATTTGTTTTTGGCATGAACATTGCATATGCATTCACCTTATAACTCTATTAAGATTCATACACTGTGTTAGAGTATCTTTACTGGGCTTTGGCTACCCTATATGGAAAACCATTTTTAGATGCTGATGATATACCTCTGCCAAGGTAGTAGCTTGGGAGGGCTTGGAGCAAAGAGTTTTTTTTTTTTTGTGTTATTGTTGTATTTATTTTGTACGAGCCTAAGGCTTTATTCGTATTTAGGATAGAAATAAGATAGTGGATAGCGAAAGAGATCACCATGAAGTGATACTGAAATAAAATATGGCAATAGAATGGGTTGAGGTCCGACGGGGGGCAAAGGCAAGGTTGTTGCTCACCGGTGAAGAAAAATTACTAGGTACTTAACCCAGCTCTGATACCAAAAAGAATGAAAAGAATTATTTGGCTTATCCATGAATGAGGTAGAGGTCATGTATATATAATAGATTCATGATACAATTTAGGAAACGATATAAATAAGGAAACAATACTAAATCAGTGATTGACACAATCACAGATTATATACATAATACTAAAAATAAAAAGATTCTATGTACTCTAATTTCTATTATCAGCATCCTCTATTTGTCTTCATTTACCTGGCGAACAGACTCTTCAAATCTAATAATTGTTATATAATTACACCATTTAAAGGAAAGCAATCTGTTTGTGTGTGTGTGTGTGTGCACACGCGTGTGGTCGCAGATATGACTATCAAATTGCAAGGAAGAAAAAGAAGATCATATCAGATCTTGAAACGTTTCGATGAGGAGTGACGGGGTTAGGGCTGGTGAAAATGTTTCAACAGATCAGATCTTGAAATCCTCTCTTGAAATTTGAGTATCTGATTTGTTTTATAAATAAAAAAAAATATTAAAAAATTGAATTACTAATTTAACAGATAAAAAAATTAACAGATAAAAAATTGTATAAATAAAATTTGAACAAATAGGGAAAAAAATTGAACAGATAGATATAAATTTAAACAAATAAGTCCGAAAAATCTAAACAGATAAAAAAATTAAACAGATATATTAAGGGGTAAAATTAGATAATAAAATGTTTTCCAAAATAACAAAATTTACGATCACCAAACTATTTCACAAAGTGTGAACTTTTCACGATAAAAAATATTCATTGGATCTAACACCTTATGCAATTGTTAGATTGGACTTTTCAACATTTTCTTAAATTTTAGATACTAATTCTCACATCATAAATGAAAAAAAAAAAAAAAAAAAAAAGAAAAGAATTAACAAAAAAATTCCCTTTTTTGACCTTATGTTCCATAAGGTCCTATGTTTTTGTTTTGTTAATCGTTTACTTCCATTGACTGGTTGTTTACAAATTTGTCCACACTCAACGATCGTTGGGTTTGGTTAGTGGAGTAAGGATGTGTGTGTTTCACCACTTCTTGTCTTGTAAAGCTTACAAGACAAGTCTCATAAGAGGGAGATCCCTCCATACACGTGTATGGAGGGGAGCAAAAGGCAAGACAGCTGTCTTAAAATATCTGCAAAAGCAGATGCACAGTAGTCGGTCGGCCAAAAATGCCATCTTGGCCAAAAAGAGTGCCGGCCGGCACTAAAAAGTGCTGACCGGCAACAAATAGTGCCGGCCGGCAATATAATACATTGCCGGTGGCAGCAAAAACCAGCCGGTGGCCTTTAGCCACTGCCGGTGGTGGGTGGGGATGGTCTACAAGCCCTACCCTGCCTCTCAAAGGCAAAACACAAGTGTTTGGTGTGAAACCAAACACTAAACGGTTAAGTTCGGAGATCCTGAGGCAAGGCGCGCGAGCCGAGACCTCCGGGAACTCCAAACGAACACAAACATGGATGATCACCGAGTGTTCCAAGCGGTGACGCCCAAGTCTTGAGGACGGTCAAAAATGGGGTGTCTACACTCACAGATCTCTCTCTATCAAGGTTTGTCTAAATCTCAATCTTTCTAATTTTTGTCATTATCTATTGTTATTTTGTTGATTTGTTCTTTTTTCTTTCTTTCTTTCTTTCTTTTTTTTTCTTGAAAATGGTTGAACTTTGGTGAAATCGGTTTGGGGGGTTTGCTGGGAGAGTTGAAAGGATGGTGAAAATACAACCAGGGATGTGTGATGCAGCAAATTTGGCAAAACTAAAATTTGGCAGCTACTACAATAGGCCACTGGAGACCACTTTTTTCTCGAACCTACCATATTAGGTCAACCATGCACTTACATTTTTATAAATAATGACTTTAATTTTAAAAGTTGTATGGATGAGATAGCTCTCAATCTTTGATTGACTGACGAACATGGACATAAAATTCAAATATGAAATTTGAGAAAGATGGGACAAAAAGTTATGCTAAACCATTTCTAATCAAATCCTCCACTTGAATGGGTATTATTTAACAATCATTTGACCTTACTATAACTTAAAATTGATAGTACCAATATTAATGCTTAAATGGTGAAATTTATTCATCTTATTGCTCCATTAGGGTATTTACACTTTTAGAAATTTTTCTTATTAATTTCCCCCCCTTCTACTTGGCATATCTTTACATAATGTCATATATAAAGATTGAACCTGCAAAAACAACAAATAAAACATGTACAAGTTTTGAATTCTCGATTAAGCTTAAGAGGAAATGGAGATAAAATGCAAATAATATAATATGATAATTTAAACATTCAAATTTCATAAACTTCTCTTATTTATTTGAATTGCTAACTATAATTCTTATTGTATTACAGGCCCTCAAGCTTAATATGAAAGAACTTGTGAGAATGAGAACTGCAAGTTTCAACATAATCAACTCCATGAATCAATAACATGGGTTTTAACTGATGTTGAAAATGACAAATTTGTCATTTTTAATATCACTTAGAACACATGTTATTGATTTAGGTAGGTTGGCTAAGTAAATATGAGTTACAATCAAATATGGTTTACCACTCATGTGAACATAAAATTAAACTCTTCTAGTTTTTGAAAATATCATCTTATTTATTTGAATAGCTAATTATAATTCTTATTCTAGTGCAGGCCCGCAAGCCTAATATGAAGAACTTGCAAGAATGAAAATAAGAACTGCAAGCTTCAACATAGCCAACATACTTGAATCAATAACATAGGTTCCCACTGATGTTGAAAATGACAAATGCACTCCATAGATTGGGAATGATAAATGAACTCTATTTAAATGGAGTCCATTTGTCATATTCGACATCAATTAAAAAACATGTTATTGATTAAGGTGGGCTAGTTACATTGAAACTTGCAGTTCTTGTTTTCATTCTTGCAAGTTTCTTCATATTAGGCTTACGGGCCTGCACTAGAATAAGAATTATAACTAGCAATTCAAATAAATAAGACGAGTTTGGGCTAGTATTTTCAAAAACTACAAAAGTTAAATTTTATGTTTATTTTAGTGGTAAGCCATATTTGATTGTAAGCCAACCTATCTAAATTAATAATATGGGTTCTAACTGATGTTGAAAATGACAAATGGACACCATGTGCTGCGAAAGAAATGGTTCCCAAAGCTGGGCAAAAGCTGTGGACAGTGATTATTTGTAACACTTCGGGTCCCTATTCGACCGAATTACCTATAACCCCATTTGTTGTTTAGACTCAAATCATTTGTTTCGTTGAATAGCTATACATGTTTATATTGTCATTATGCGTGGTTGGTGTTATTGTATTGCATTGCACACTTGTGATTGAGACTTGGAGTTTGGTTATGGGTGTATTGCATAAAGAGATTGAAAACTAAATTTTTTAGGCAGAGCAATTGATTGCACTTGGGAGTAATCAGTCGCCATACATGTATTTTGTCCAGTGCATTTTTCAGAACTTGGCGATCAATCATTTAGTGATCTCTTCATTGAGCCTCTTTTTGAGAATTTCAGTAGAATGCATCGATCGAATTAAGATCCATTGCATATGGTGAGTGATTGATCACTCTTTGAGGGCGATCAATTGTTAGTCCAACAAAGGACATTTATTTGGCTTTTCACTCTCTCTCTCTCTCTCTCTCTCTCATCTTCCTCTATTTTTTTCTTTTCTCTCTATATTTCTCACCCACCAACATTTATTGCACAAAACTCTTAGATTAGGTGACTTAGAGTGCGAATCACTCAAAAGTTTGAGTTTTAACTCGTAGAGCACGAAGAGGGCTTCGTCCTAATCAGAGCCGATTTTAATTTCGTCAAGTTCGCAGACTTTCTTCATCTTCCTCTTCACTCTTGAAGTAGAATTTTCTTCTATTTGTTCAATGTGGGTTGTGTAAGTATATGTAGTGTCTTTGATATATTATATTGGGAGATTGATAGAGAAAATTGTGAAAATGCATGGTAGATGTTAGGGTTTGGAATTTGTTGAGTTATTCTCTATAATTTTCTTATCAAACCTATTTTCTTTACATCAAATAGCATGTGGGTACTTCAATTTAAGAAAGCCCCAATTATGGTAAAACTCTAATTTGTGAAATTGCATGAAATGTAGAAATTGCTATCTCTATTTTGAAATTGAGAATGAAAGCATATGATTTATGAAATATGAAATTGTTAGATATTGTGTTGTTGGCCATATGTGGAGAATGACATTGTATGAACTAAAACCTAGTTTGTCATTTGTAGACACCCCATTTTTTACCGCCCTTAAGACTAGGGTGCCGCTGATTTATCACTCGATGATAAAAGTTATACTGTGCAAATGTTCGATTTCTTCAGCAAGAAGAGCTTCTAAATCCCAACCTTACACCCCATTTTTGACCAAAACTATTTTTGACCTCAAAACCCTCTCTTTCAAAATATTTTTAAAAATGTTTCTACAATGTTCCGAGGCTCGCATTTCGTTAAATACTGCAATTTTCGGTAAACTGAGTAAGGACAAAGTATAAATAAATAGAAGAGATGTGAACTCTTTGAAAAATATTTAAAACCTCTTATTTAGAGGTTTGGATTTGAAGAAAATAGGAAGAGAGGAAAGAAAACTAGTTGGGGAGAAGTTGGGCTTGAAACCGTTGAGAGAGAACTGGGCAGCCTTCACTAAATCAGTCCTATCTCTTTAAACACTTAGGCCTCGTTTGGGAACAGGCTTTTTTAGAACTTTTTGATTTTTTGGTTAAAATATGATGTAAAAAAAAACTAGTATGTTTGGGATGACTTTTAAATTTTTTATGAAAAGATGTGCAAAAAGTAGAGAGAAAATAGAATCTTTGACTTTTTGGTATAGGTTGTTACCTTTTTGATTTTTTTTAGTGACTTTTTAACGTTTAGGCTAAAAAGTGATGTTGCCAAATGAGGCCTTAGACTTTGGATGTGAGGCCACCACTATTGGAAAGTGGACTTCCAGGGATTCATTTTAGAATCAAGAATCTCCTAAAGCCGAGTCCGAATAAGCGAGATATGATTGTTTGAAGTTAGGCATCAATCCGATTAAGATATAAATGAGCAACCTTCACTAAAATAGGCATATCTCTTTGCACACTTAGAATTTAGATATGAGGCTGCACCATTGGAAAGTAGACTTCTGAGGCTTTAATTTAAACTAAAGAATGACCTAAAACCAAGTCCAGATGAAGGAGACATACCCATTTGAAGTCGGGCCTAGAAACAAATTTTTGGTAACCGACAATTCACACTTCTAGTTGGGCGGCCACTAGCCAGCCACTAGTGTAAAACCCAGATATTTTTGCCAGTTGTTTCCACAAAGCTCCAGTTGTCCCTTTATAGATATTTTCGACTGAGGGGCTGTTTTCTATATATAGAGGACCTCTCTTCTTGCTTTCAAGGTTATAAACATTTAGGAGTGAGGAAATAATTTTGAAAAAATCCTCTCTCTCTACAATTCTCTCTCTCTTTTGCAACTTACATAGCATTTGCCCAAACACTCTAAACCAAACCTAGAGAGCTTTTTGCTGAGATGATTTGAGCTTGAATTTGAGCTCTTGAAACACTTGAGAGTGTGAAATTGGTGGTTTGTGACTTAAGAAGCATTCCTCTTCAAGAGGTATACCTTCTCTTGCTTTTGTACCATCTCTACACCATTTCTTTTCTATCATTTCTTGCTGATTTTGAAGTGTTTTTCAACTGTTTTTATGGGTTGAAGCTTGTAGTTTAAGGCTATTAAAGGTAGAGGGGTTAACCATCCTTCTTTGAACCTTGTTCGCTGAGCCTTTACACTTGTGTTTCCCATCTCTTTATCAACTTTTTTTGAGTTTTTTAACACTGATTTTTAGAGGTTTTCAGAGGCTAAAAAAAGTGGTTTTGAAGTCCTAAAAGTGGAAGGGTTAGCCACCCCTCATTTGGCTTGTTTACTTGCTTAAATTGCTTCATGTTTTAGCTTATTATTTTTGCTACTTTTGTCTTCATTCCAGCACATTTTTTAACTATTTTTGGGCTGTTTTTGGACTATTTAAAATCTGTATTTTTGGGCTGAAACTTGGGTCCTAAGGCCATTAAAGGTTGAAGGGTGGTTCACCCTTCTTTGTACCTTGTTTTGGAGACCTTTTCCCTTGTGTTTCCCACCTTTTTACTATCTTTTTTTTAGCTTTCAAACATTAATTTTTCAGAGCTTTTTCAGTGGCCAAAATCATGTTTTGAAGTCCAAATTTGAAAGTTTTAGCCTCCCCTCCTTATGTCTTGCTTACTAGCCTAGTTTGTGCTATGTTTTAGCATATTAATCTAGCTCTTGTTAGCCTAATTCCAGCATGTTTTAGGACTATTTTAGACTTGTTTTAGCACTGTTTTTGGTTGATAGTTGCATTTGAGCTTTGTTTTGCATGCTTATAGTGTAATAGTCCTCATGAGTTTGGTATTTTAGGCCTTAGACACCATCTCTTTTGATTGTATTTATTTATGGCTTTCCATACTTGTGATCACTCTTACCTCTACAACCTCCCTCATTTCTTGGCTTTTGTTTTGCTTTGAAAGTGGTTCAAATTCTTGTTTGTTTAAGCATGAGATTGAGATGTCATGCTTAATGGTTTAATCCCTTAGAGGGTTCATTATCAACGGTATGATGTCTCTTTCATGCCTAAGACAACTCTTGGTTTGAGCCTTCTTTCCATTTAGAGGACTTAAACTCACCATTGGACTCAATGAATTAAAGAATGGATGGTAATCTAAAATGGAGTAATTAAAACTTGGGACTAAAAGTGTGCAAGATAATAACTTATTATGTTCAATCGGGCTTTAATTGAACACATGGAAGCTTGAGGCATTTCATACTCATTAGTGATGAAATGGTTCAAGATTCCAAGGTCACTACTTCCCTTGATCTTCCATGGTAGGGACGTGGTTTTGAGAGCCTCATTCTGTTGCATTTATTGAACTTGCACACTTTCGTTCACAAGTCATCATGCAATGAAATTGCGTGAGTTTGTGGTTTGTGGCTTAAGTTCACTACTCATTTGATTTGCTCATGAAAAGGAGGGGTGAGTTGTGCAAACAAACCCTTAAAAATACCCTGTGCATGCTCTGTTTGTCCTTTGTTGCAGCAAGGTGAACTGGGCAGCAGTGGCCGGCAGGCCACCTTTGATGGCCGCCTGGCTATCATTGGTGGTCGGCCGACCATCCACGCAAAATTCAACAGTGTGTTCTTTAGGTAGAGTAGAGTTATTCTGGAAGTAGGCAACAATGTATGTGTTCTCTATGCAACAGAGGCTCTCCGAAAGCAAAACAGTGGCCTTTTCGGGGTGGAAACCAAGCACGCGCATGAGCATTCCTTGCATTTCGAGCCTGTTTAGTTTAAATACTTGGCTTAGCTATTTGTAATTAATTAGTTGTAGTTAGTTAATTTTGTAAAGTGATGTAATTATTTTAATTAGCTAGATTAGTTAATTAATTAGTTCATTTGTTATTGTAATAATTAGTTAAGTAGTTTAGCTAATTTCATTTGTTTTGTAATAATTAGCTTAGCTTTAGTTAGTTAATTAGCTAATTTATTCATTCGGACTCTCCTTCGTGAGAGCACAATGTAATAATGTATATGTCTTCCAACCCAACATCTTTCTCTCTTTTATTTACTAGCTTATGACAGTTAGTTTAGGGACATCACGTTTTGTTTAGCATACTTCATATTTACATCCATTTGTATTGCATGCACCGAGGCTCAGTTCATCATTCTAACTGCATTGTTATTGCTTATATTTCTTTGAATACGTCCTTAGACTGCATGTTATTTCATTGTTTCATATGCCATATTAGTAGGCGAGCCTAGTAATTACATATTGTATGTGTTGAATTAATCATATCGCATAGTTAGGAATCATGCATTTTTCTAACTCATTTCTCTTTTGGCTTGGAGTACTAGGTAAACTTTTACTTACTTTAGCATATCACATGCATGTTAGTGTTGCCATATTTAGCATGCTTGCCATGAGACTAAGTGCTTAAACGATAAACTATTTTGGAGGCCTGTGGATGAAGGCTAGTTTCTTGAATTGGAATAATTTGAGTAATGTTCATATGCGATCACTTTTTCAAGTGGTATATATTCGAAATAATTTGCAAAACAAACATGAATCAAGTGTTCCAATTCTTGCAAGTTAATCTATACTTGTATGTGTACGCATCACATAGTAATGCTAACCTAATAATCGGAACAAGAATATATAATGTAAATAAAAATCATATCATATTATACTTAGTAGAGGCCGATCTTTGATCGGGCGAGCAGGAGTGCTCAAATTCATTCATGACCTTCGCCTCTCGTACCTAAGTTCCCGAGCCAAGACAATCTTGGTGATGACGGACACGTGGCCTTTGGCACGAGTCATGGGTTTCCTAAATTTCCCAAAAATATTTAGGTGGCGACTCTGTATCTGGCAAAGCAGTCCATTTTTGGCAATTTGATTCAAAATCGATTTTTCAAAAGATTTGTCGGATTTGGACTCTTTGGTGTTTATCAATTTCACATTGCACTTGTGAGATTAGATTCAGAACTGTAGGAGTCTAAACTGTAAGGCTTATTTCGACTTCCGAAATGGGGCACGAAAAAGTCAAGCTACATTATTGTTGTAACGCCCCAAATTTCTAGCCCAAATAATAATACAACAATCATGGCTCTTTCAAGAAAAACCAAATATAAATCTCCAAACTTACATTACATGATACAATAGTTCTTCATGCAACAATACATTCACTTCAAATCAAAATAACATAAACAAATAGATACCCCCAAGGGTTTACAAGTTTCCAAGGCTTAGGCTTGGTTACACAAAATGGTTATTCAAACCCACAAAAATACAGCCCTTGGCTTACACACAAAGTCACAGCAAAATGAAAGTCTCGTAATCTCAGCACACATTTTCTCGCCTTTAGTTTGGCGGCTTTACCACATCTTTTCCTACACAAAAATCCCGTAGGGTGAGCATAAAGCCCAATAGGAAATCCTTAACAAAGTATATACATTTTATACAAGTCTCAAGAGATGAAATGCACATGTCATGCTATGTCCTTTTGAAAGAAAAAAACATCTTCATCTTTGAAAACCATCATACTCAATGATGTCATGCAATTTCAATTCTTCAAAACTTAACAATTCATTTCAAGAGCGGTAAATATGACTCTGGTAATCCCTAGGTCGGTGTCTGCAAGTAGACTATACAAGTACTACCAATTTGTCATTTTTATCGATATTAACCGAAAGGCTCGACACCTATTCGCGCGGGTTTTCGGTCTTTCACCCCGGACTCTCAGGCCAACTGATTCAATATCATCTACACCACCTATCAAAACTTACCAACGTATTTACCCTAAAACCATTCCATGAAAACTTGTTTCTTAACATTTTTTTCTCAATGCAAGTTTTCAAATCAACTTCAAAGTTTAATGTAATCAAATGAATTGATATGCCAATAACACAAAATGAATATAAATATTTTTATTCCAATTCATCATCCAAGGAATAACACAATTCCCTCTTCTCAAGTATCCTCAACAATTAGTCATTTCAAGACTATTTCAATGTTTTGAACAATAATTTTCAAAATGAACAATAATTCTCACATTCCCTGAAATTCATCATTTATATAAATATAAATAAGAAATTTTCCAAACATCCATTTATTTTGACACACAAAATAAATATAACAGTATTATTCATGGATTTTCAGTCTCTTAAAAAAAATTCCCAAATTCTAAGTTTTCTTACCAAAAACTATACAACTCAAATCTTTTGAAAGAAAACTTTCCAAAATCATCTTTTCTTCAATCAACGAAGATCAAAACCCATAAGATCATTTTAAAAGAACAAGAGACAAACCCATTTTCAAAATCGCTCAACTTCTTGAATCAACAATCAATTTTCAAAGCTATCGAAAGATGATTTCGAAAATCATATAGATCTTACAAATATATATATATATATAACTCTAAGAAAATCCCTACCTCAAGTTTTGAGGAAGAAATGAGATAAAACCCCAAAATTTACGGTGTCGAAACTCGATCTCCACCACATGTAACAAAACCCTCGAGAAGTTACACAACTTTGATAAAGAACTTCGGTCTAACTGCCAACGGATTTGGAGGAATTAAAGAGAGAAAATAACTTCTAGAGAGAGAAGCTCTGGATCTGGAAATTTTGGAGAGTTTTAGAGAGAAAGAGAACTGAAAAGTGATCTGAAATTTCCCCTTACGAACTGATATAACATGGTCTACTTGAGTGTGAAATACACTTTCCCGTAAGCAATTTCGAATGCATTTTTCATTTTTACTTCGACGAGCTAACCGGGCAACTCGACCCCTGTAAGTTGACCTGGTCAAAATCGGGATCGCTTCAATTGTATAGTGAATTGTTGAATTTATGAAGATGAAAACCCGTTGTTAAACGGAGGTGCGTTGAGCACATTTTGAATAGAAATGAGAAATGGCATGAGTTGCATTTTGCATGTAAAACACTGTGGTTTATATTATTAGTTTAATGAATTCGGGTAATGTATAGAGAAACGATGATTAAGGTGGTGAGAGAGTTCTCGATGAAAGACCGGAAACCCGTGCGGGGTAGATATCTATTTGTCCTTCCAGTTAGTTTCGATAAAATGGGAAGTTAATTAGGTGGTGCTTAGTGATGGCTACTGATAAATATATGTACTTTGGTAAGATTCACCGAAATATGACGAGTTGGTTTATGAAATGATGATTTTTATCAAACTTGTAATAATTTATTTTGAAAAAAGAAATCAGAACTTGCATTGATTTGAAAAAATCAATTGAGTGTTTTATTTAAAAAAAAAAAAAAAAAAAAAAAATTGTCTGTGCATTATTTTCCAAATTATGTGTATGTTAGTTCAGTGCATAGCCAAAGTCAACAAAAGTTATGCGAATTTTATTTTATTTTATTTTATTTTTTTATGCCACCTTACAGATGGATCCAGATTTTTTCAACACCTTGTTCTAATTTTTGAATTCAACTTTTTTGACAATTGAGTTTTTTTTTTTTTTTGTGAATTTTTTTATAATATTTTAAGTAAATTTTTTACCTTTTTTTGATACATTTAACCTAAAATATTTAAAAATTAAAATATTTATAAAAAAATGTATTGAATTTTTGTAATTTTTTTTATATTTTTAGTATTTGGTGAATTTTAAAAAAAAAATTCAATAATATTATACTTTTTAAGTGTACTTATGTTATGTACATCTAAAAATTTTAAAAATTAATTCAAATATTAAAAAAATTCAATAAAAATAAAAAAATTAATTTTCTAAAAAATGGATTCAAATTTTTGAAACTAAACAATAGAATTTTTTTTATTACATTACTCAATAATTATTCGAGTTTTAAGTGAAGCTGAATGGTTTATACTTGAAAGACTTATAAATTTTAAAAAATGCATTAGCTTGATTTGTTTATTTTATGATAGATGTCTAAAGAATTTTAATCGAGCAAAACTTAAGTAATTTATATTTTTTATATACAATTTTATTATGCATGTAAGTTTATTGATTGTAGTGGATATAAATTAAACAAGTTAAGCTCAAAATTAATGATGAGTTTCAAGTTTAGTTTGATTACATAATGGATTAAAATTTGAACAAATTTTTAGAGTCAAACACGTTGAGCTAATAGATGTAGTTTGGGTTTTGAGGGTATGTTCCCTCCAACGTTTAGATTCAACTCTGACTGAGTGCTATCAACTCCTTGGGGTCACGGGATCTTGGCAAGGGTGAAACTCAGAATTTTGTCTGAGAGGGGCCAACGTATATGCATAT
Organism: Camellia sinensis; assembly: GCF_004153795.1. NCBI lineage: Eukaryota > Viridiplantae > Streptophyta > Magnoliopsida > Ericales > Theaceae > Camellia > Camellia sinensis. The sequence goes on from NW_021024841.1 coordinate 32,608, forward strand.
AAACTATTGAGTTAGTTTCAGTACATTACTAATTTAACATAATTTTTTATGAAAGCGTTGCGAAAAAAGTATTTCATGAAAGGTTGTGTTTGGAAAGGTGTTCCAAACACATTTCTAGCCATTAATTTGACGTTTGTTTTGATTTTTCAAATTATAATTTCATAATCACTTTTGAAAACTCCTTTCTAGGCGAGAAAATTTGGCTAACCCAGTCGTCCTCCTGGAGTCCCCCCGAATGTCCGACCGAATGACTGGGACAGTGTTCAGTTTTTTTTTGGCACATGTTATTTTTATATTGTAAATAAAAAATATTTTCAAATTTTTTTTAATTTTTATTAGTTTTGAATAGAATTTTTGATTATGTGTTTGGTTATAAATTGTAAATTTTTTAATCAAATAACTTTTCTAATTTCAAAAACTCAAGACTCCCTCCAAAATTCAATTTAAAACTCTTTTCAAAACTCATAATCAAACAAATTTTCCACACTTAAATCATAATTCCAAAACTCAAAAACTCAAAATATAACTTTATTCTCAAATCATATTTAGAAAACTCTATCAAATGATACCTAAATAAATCTAACAAATTGTTTTTTGATTTTTAAAAGTTTTGAACTATTGATTAGATCTCAGTATACAATCAATCAAACTACTACTTTAAGCTATTTTATTAATTAATATAATCTAAAAAATATTAAATAAAAAATGATTAAGATCCCTAAAACATAACATTTATTTACACTCCAATGATGTTAAATATTACATGTCAGTTGATTTATTTACAAATCAATCAATTAAGATCCAACATTTGCCATGTCATTATGAAACAATTTAGGGGTGAAGTTTTAGGTTCTCTAGTACTATTCATAAAAAAAAATAAGTAGCATTTACCATTTGGTTTAAAAATAATAAGTGACAAGAACCTCCTATATTAATAAAATCAACTCGATAAAATGAAGGGAATTTTTTTTTAGGATCCCTAATATTAAGATTTTATAGTATAAAGGACATTCAATATTTTCATAATGTCTAAGGTCTCTCAACATCGATCCAGAGAAATTTCAATCCTAGATAAATTTCTCCGCAGAGAAATCTGGACTTCCCAAAGAATTTCTCTAGGTTCAAACTAGAGAAAATTGGAATTTCTCTGAGTACCAAAGAAATCCAGAGAAAATTGTGCTAGAGAACAATTGTGTGGCTTTGTATGGCTCTATCCAAAGAAAATTGTGTTAGAGAAAATTTGTGTGGCTTTGTATGGCTCTATCCAAAGAAAATTATGAAGAGAAAATTTTTATGGCTTTGTGTGGCTCTATCCAGAGAAAATTGTGTAGAGAAAATTTGTATTTTTGATCAAACCAGAAAAAATTGAACAAAAAACAAAAAAAAAACAGATAAGAGAATTTCTCTGGTTTAGGCATGAAAATACACCAATCAAGCTCATGAACACAAAGTCAAATTTTACTCACTACTGAATCTTCAGCAACAATTTTCTCTGTGTTTTCAAATTTATTTGATTTGCTTACAAATTTATCTATGTTTTAACAGAATGATCTACTGCAATTCCAATTTACACAAACAATAAACATAGACCCAACCACATACATACATACATACAAACAAATCCAATACCTTCTGGAGCTGATTGTAGCTAACATTGTCGCGATGCTTTGACTAAAATCCATAGGTAGAAAAGTCACCGAGGTGACACCCTGAAAGTTTAATGAAATACCACATAAATATTCATAACTATATATATATATATATATATAATTATGATTGTATGTGATAATATATTATTAAAAATAAAATAAAATAAAATAAATAAGTACATAAATAAATAATATATAATTATTTGAAGAAATGGTTCAAAGAAAATGACACCAAAAGTTAAATAAATAAATAGAAATGTAATGATAAATAAATATAAAAGTAATAATCATAATAATAATAATAGGATAGTTATCCAATCAAAATAACAAATCTGTGAGTTAATTAGGATGAAAGGTGGCATTGGTGGGTTACACCACCTGTACATAACATATATGATTTTGGATCTAGTCATCATTATGAGGATACAGGCCTTTGTATATAAGGCAAGTCGAGGCAGCAAAATTGAAGGTACCAAAAAGAAGAAAAATTAGGATAAGTACTGCATAGAAGGGAGTCCCGAAAAAATAGGAAAAATAAGAAGGAAATAGTAAGACTCAATCTTAAGGTGGATTAAATTATACTTTGAGTTATCATAATTTATTTTATGCAAATTGTGTTTTATAAATTATATTAATATTTCATTTATGTTAATTATTTTCTAAACTCTATTTGCTTAAATTGAAACCCACGGATATGTCTATTTAAATTTTAATAATTATTTGACAATGATTTTGTAAACAATTATTTTCTGTAAGTACCACCATGAGAGTCCCATGCCTTGGGGGACTTAAATAACCATTGGCCTCTATTTGGCTACTTTGTGGTCCTCTGTTTGTCATAAATCTATTGACCTATGTTCTGACTGTCACTCCAGTGACCTCTGTTCTGTACCGTGGTTATGGTTATTTATTTACATAATTTTTGTATTTTAGTTTTTGTCACTTTAAATTATTTGTTTATTTAAATTAAGTTATTCTAACTAACTATCCATGGTTATTTTGTATTCCCTATACTCTTGGCATAATATTTCTCACTCTGCTATGTGCGTATAGCTGCTATCTTTTCAAGTAATGAGATGTAAGGAAGACCCATAATCTCATGTAGTGAAACTTGTACAAGAATTTGATACTGATCCATTATTTTGTTGTTCTTTCCTTTTCTTCCCTTTTTTTTTTTTTTACTGGAGGCCAGTCACTGAATAAAAAATAAATAAAAGCCCTATAAATATACTTTTTTTTATCAAAATAGTCGAATGAAGTTAATTTTCTGTTTAATTATTTTCTTACTTCCATTTTGCCTTTGCTTACGCCACTTAATTTGTTACGATTAGAAATTATTCAGTAAGTTGCAATTCCAACCCTAAGCTCTTGGGGATGGGTCGTGACAACCGACCAAAAGTCTTTATGTACAAAAGTCACCGACCAGAGAAATTTGTGTGGCTCTATCCAATAACTTCTCCACCAAAAGTCATCGACCAAAAGTCTTTATGTATAAAAGTCCAAAGACCAAACAATTGCAGATATGGGCTCTTAAACATTTTAACCCAAACATACATCATAAGCAATCTTCCAAAACTTTCTTTGCTTCAATGAAACTTAGAGTAATTGTTCAGATATAAAGCTCGCTTCGTACCCCGCCTCCTTCTTCTTGTTGATTTTAATGCTCTCAGACTCAGAAGCCTTTGTAACATCATCTCGGATCCTCAACAGCCTCACCAGCAATAGCAGCAATTACTTGACCAATCAAGAACGCTGGTTCAATCAGACTCTCGATCACTTCTCTCCATATGTACTCTCTCTCTCTCTCTCCTCTCTTTCTCTCTCTATCTATGCATTTGATCTCAAAGTCTGTGTATAATTGTTGAAAATGAACTGATCTCAAAGTCTGTGTATAATGTTAGGATGGTAGTGGTGCTATTAGAGATGAAGACCGAGAGAGGAGAAAGGAACAAAGAGAGAGGAACGTGCAGAGAGAGAGAGGGTTTGGTTTAGAGAGGGAGAGAAATTAACTCGCATGAAGATGGCAGAGAGAGAAAGAATCAAATTTCTCTGCGTTATATGGGCATGGATTTAAGAGACTTTACACATCATAAAATAATATCGTGGATCTCTTCCATTACTAAAAATAGAAGAAAGATCTTAGACTAATTTTTCATAAAATAGTTATTTAAAATATGAAATAATTAGAGATCATTTCATTATATATGGTAAAATACTAATAAAATAGAAAGTAAAGTAATTTTTATAAAATTAAGAAATCATCTCATTATACATTTTACAAAGACTACTAAATATAAAATTAATAATAAATTGTCAAAATTCAGAGGGGGCTGGCGCCGGCGCCATTCCCAACTTCTACACAATTCCGTCCCTAAGTCCCGAGATTAGTCGAGGTGTGTCACGTTTGTGGACTCTACCCGAGATTTGTCCGATCTACGTAGAGGGAACGATTGGCATGAGTTTCGAGATTAGTCGAGGTACCCCACGCCGGTGAGCTCTACTCGAGATTTGTCGAATCCACATAGAAGAAACATTTTGCGTGGATCCCAAAATTAATTGAGATAGACATAAACTGACGGAGACACTTGGTCATCAAAAACAAAACAAGAACCCAAGCCTCCACTTAAACTTGCACTTGTCTGTCTAGATGTTTAGATCACACCATGTTTAGTTCCACAGAATTGAGTTTTTATTTTCTGAATTTTTTTGTTTTAATAAATTTTTTTAATGTTTTACGCAAGATTTTTTATTCTTTAGATACATCTAATCTCAAATATTCCATTCTCCAAATAAATAAATAAATAAATAAAATAAAATAAAATAAAATAAAATACGCCTAAAAAATAAATGCCTTCAAAAAATTCACCAAATACAAAAAATATAAAACAAATATAAAAATTTAATACATTTTTATATTTTGTTGTATTCAATGATTTTTTTAAAGATTTTTATACAAATTTTTTGACCTTTTAAGTATATTAAGATTAAGTGAATTTAAAAATTAAAAAATTTATTAAAAAATTTTAAAAAATTATTAAAAACATAAAAATATGAATTGAAAATTCAAAACCAAACAGGGTGAGAATCCAAAATGGAAAGCAGCATAACAAGATCCAAATTATGAACAAGCATCATCATCATCATCATCATCATCATCATACATACAAGGAAACAAGAAACACCTCACGCGTGGTGTGTTTCTTGTGTTTGTATTACTCGCCAGAATAGAGAGAAAAAAAACAAACTCTCACTCAACTCTGAGGCCAGAACAAAACCACAAGTTTGTGAAGGTATCATAGCAGCTCATCAACAAAAGCACTGCAGATGAAAATCGTCAAATGTTTCCATAGCACAATTACAGCCACAGATCAACAACACCGCAACAAGAACATAAACCGGTACTTATTTATCTACACCGCCAATAACAAATGGATGACTAATGAAGTGACTGAAAATAGTAGTCGTCTATGTAGCCTCCGCAAGTGGAAAATGCAACTTTGTCATGTATTTCTCAAGGAAACTAGTCCCACAATATGAGTCCGGGCTACCAACGTCAAAATCCCCCAGTTCCACAGAAGCCTCATTGTAATCAACCGCTCTGTCATTAGCGTCATTCAGCGATTGGTGGCACTTGTTACAACTCCCACCACCATTTTTTCGAACCTGTTTTTTGTCCTTGCCGCTGCTGCCCCCTTTAGAAGGTTTGCTGCCCTTCTGCTTGTTCTTTCCTTTTTTCTTCCTTTCAGTCTTGGACAGTGGTTTCTTGATTCTCACACATGTTGGTGCTGCTGGAGACGGATCGTACACGTCTGGAGCCCATGTCACAGTCAGATTCATTGGTGGTGTCCCCTGTTTCTCACGGCTACCTTTCATGGCAGATACAAGTTTCAAAGGAGTCTGCAAGAGAGAGAAATAAAGAACAAAGAAGAGAGAACAAATGGAACTGTCAAAAAAAAAACTTATTTCACCAGAGTTCATTTAATCAGCTTAAGTGATTGACAGCTATTCTCCAGATCAAAAGGTGTGACCCAAAGAAAAACCTATATATCAATAGGTATATATACAAGTATATGCAACTCTCCCAAAAATCAGCAAAAGAATACAACGAAAAATGGGGAAATCATATCTCGTCCACAAAAACAAGGAAGCCACCCACATCCCTTTCAAAGCAAAAATCAACCTTTCCTTCCCCTCAAACAACCTTCAGTTTCTTTCTCCCTAAATAAGGAGCCACATCCCCAACCTTCTCTTACTACTTCTCGTTAAGAAAGTTCTTGCAACATAAATCACATACTCATCAAAAATAATCTACCAGGCAGGAAGATATAGAATGTTACTTCCAGCCATCAATAGTATCTAATTCTTATTGGAATTTGGCTCAAAGTGAAGAACAAAATTAGGGATTAACAACACTTAAAAATCCTAATCTGTACATAAATAGCCCTGAAAAGTGTACCAGCACCCAACCCCAACCACCTCCCACACACTTACCCCACCTCCTATAAGAAACTGAAAGGCAATACCCCTGAGAACCCACAAACAATGAAAAATGTAAATTAACTATTTCCCATTAGCACCTTTAAGAAACATCCTGATTGTGCCAAAGCATGCAGGTAAGCACTGCTCAAATACTTCAAATTGGAGTGATCTAGGCAGATGATATGACTGACACGTTTGGTATCCAATGAAGCCATTTATCCCACATTTGATTGCACAATTTGATGATGTTGACAGTGCGTCCGGATAGAACACTATATCCCATAAATGGAGGATAACTCAATCCCAATCCCCAATCCCGTCTCTCCCAAACATGGGATGGGATAGAATAGATTACCTCCACAATCCTCCTTACCCCAAGGATAATCCTATTCCCCCCTCCTTATCCTATCTGGAAACCAAACGTGACCTTAACTATCTGTCTTGGATCAAATCAGCATCAAATTCACATGATAGGAATCCAAGCATCATGACACATGACAATATGGAAAGCACTCGGACCTAAAATGAATCCACAATAGTCACTACCAAGGATAAGTAGTGCAAACTTACAGGCAACAATATATGTTTAGTTTGAGCTGGCATAACAGATTCATAGTAATTTTGCTTCACCACTGCAGCAGATTCCTCTTCATCTTCCACTTCAGCACCCTCCCTGTCCCCATCTTCCAGATCAATAGACCCGGCAAATGGTGATTTCTCACTAGACAATGGAAATGTTGTGCACTTGGATAAGCATTTATCAGAAGTTACAATGGTCGATCCAGTCTGATCGGGCTCTTCACATTCATCTTCTTTCTCCACAGTGCTGTTTTCATTCTCATCAGAAGATTGAGGCAAAATGGAGTTTAGTGACAATTTATGGTCATCCTGAATATGTAGAAATTCACCCAGATCATTCCCAAGGTCATTAGATACACTTTCTATGACACCACCATTACATTGTGATGGCTCCAGATGCAACTGCTTCAAGTCATGTGAACTGTTCGCATCTTTTGAAATTGATGTAGAACCAATGTCCATCACTGAAGTCGCAAGCTGTTAAGAGAAACTGCTTTAGTCAAAGGACTAAGCACGCATGTAAACAAAGTCAAATGAACAGCACATAGCTAATTCAAACAACAGCATGTCAGCAAAAATCCAAACATGTGGACTAATTTATGGTAATTCACTAGCTCAAGCACAAACTCAGGCAGCATATTTGCCCCAGCTTTAACCCATCAAGTTTTCCCAGGTTCAGGCTGAAGCCCAAATACCCAATTGCAAATAAAGACAAGCCTGAGGGAGGCAATAAAATGGTTTCAACAGGTTCACATTGCATTGGCATAATATGCTAATGAGTTTGTGTACAGCAGATACCGCCATATGGGGCAGATAGAGAAAGCATGTAGTTCGTGTACAGAAGGCTGCATCAACAGTACTAAACTGTCAAACTTCAACAGGAAAATGTAACTACTCACTTCCCTCAGCCCTCAAAACCCCCATCCCACAAATACTCATAAGAGAAAATTTGTAGGTCTGCCCCTGATTCCAACCATCAATAGAACAAGATAAACACAATAAAGCTACTTCTCAAATAGCCATAGAAGCACTAATACTATCAGTTTACTCAAAAACATCATTATGATTCAAGAAGAAAATAACGAAAATAAGACATAGGCGGACCTAACCTAATACATCATTTAGCTTTAAGTATTTGGAAATACCAAGAAGTAGTGGGAGTCCTGATCTAATAGACTGAACAAAAAATTACGAGTCAATGAATCCCCCAGCTAAAAAGAGGAAAAAGGGAAAACCACATGAGAAAAATAACATAAAAGCAAATGAGAACAAAACAATTAATGTCTTTTTGTTGCTTTTCCCTTATAAATCCCTGTAAATAGACCCTTCATAGCCAATAAATGCAATCCAATATTCCAGACTGGGTATTATTAATATAACAATATAAATTAGAACAAAGTGTACAAAAGATTCAAACTTACTTATTTCCAGAACAAGATAAGGCAAAATTAAGAGGGTAAGGAGTATATCAAATATATAAGCACAAACAAAACAATAGTCAAACAAGCAAACAAAGCAGGATTGTGGGAATCTAACATTTGCCCCCAAAACATAAATATAAGCAAAGAGAAGAAGTTTCGTAGATGCAATTATCTCAGGAAACAAAATTAACACAAAATGAGTCCAAAAAAAAAACAAACAAACAAACAATTTTTCTTAAGCAATACATTACAATTAACCTTCAGATTGATCAAATTGCGCTTTCACTTTCATTTTCACTGAAAGAGACTGCACAAATAGACAATGAATCCATGTACCTCAAAAGTAAGCTCACTACCAAGAAACAACCTTTGAAAATTAAAGAAACTGAATTGTGCCAACAATTGAGCTGCTCATTATGATAATAATGACAACGCAACCTTTTTCTCTTTACATAATAATAAATTAAAACACATAATTATGTATAAGCTACAAAATTATGACGGGTTATTAAAAATTGAAAAGCACCAAAAAGCTATATAGTTAATCATTGACACAGATATGAATTAGAAACTACCTCTGTGAAACAAAAGTCAAAACAAGGGAACCCCACAATCAATACTGCTGTTTCAGAGGCAATTCAGATTTCGCAACGGCTCGATCGATCGCCGATTTGTCAACGAATAATTGGGTAACTTTGCTCGATACGATCTGATTAAAAATGAAAAACAAAACCCAAAAAGAAAAACACGAAAAAAAGCAAGTGTTAACTAAGATTACCACGCCGATCACACTTTTCAAGACTTTTCAGACGGTGAAAGCTTGAAGCGCCATGGAAAGAGGTCAGGTAAGGAACAAAAGGGCGGGTAAGGAATTCAATGGTCAGCACCGAAGGCATTATTCGATGCTCTTCCAAACCCTAAAACCCCAAATTAGTAGTAGTAGTAGTAGTACACAGTTAGGGAATGATGAGCACAGTGCGAAATCGAAATCGAAATCGAAATCGAAATCGAATCGATCGCTCCGATTGTAGATCAGCCTATGGGAAGATCGTAACGCGATGATCTCGGCATTGAGAGTGAGTACTAATAATGAAACCCAGAGAAGACGGAGAGATGCGTACACGATATTCTTGATTGTGTTGAATCAAGGGCGTCAATGTTGAAGATAAAATATATGGCCCGTCCAGCAAGTTTGTTATTTCAGTAGTTTATTTTTACTAAGCTTTCTTAAAGTGGTGCATTGTGTGGTTGAAATTTAATGTTAAAAAATTGATGTTGTCATTAAATCTCAATCACACAATGCATCACTCTAGGAAATTTTAGAGAAAAAAAAATTCTAGAGGATCCTTGCTCTAGTTTATTAGTCTTCGAATATTTTACTAAAAGTTGAAATAGTGGGGTATTTTTTCATAATTTTTTTTTTTAATTTATTTACGTTTTATTTAGTTTATATTATTTTTTTATATTTTAATAAGTCTTATAAGTGATATAGCTACTAAACATCCTTAATAATATTTACATTTACAATGTGAATATTCACACTGTTAATGTGAATATGAACATTTCAATATGAATGTTCACGCTGTCAATGTGAATATTCATTTTGTAAAATATAAATATTTACATCACCAACTTGTTAATCGTTTAAAAAATATTTGTAAAGGTATAAATGTCTATAAAATACTTTAAATATGAAAATTAAGATTTGGTAAATTAAATGTTCAAATAATAGGACTTATTAGAATACAATAATATCTTATGGACTAATTGGGATACAAACACTTGAAAAATGATTTTCTAATAATTCTCCCTAAAATAATTGTGTTGGGGTTGAAGATTGAATTTTTTTTTTTTTTTTTTAGTTGAATGTGATATTTATCAGAGAAAAAATAAAATGATTATGAATTTGATATCATATTTTGTTTTATTAATTATTTTAACTTATTTTATTATTTAGTATTATTTTAATCTTAAAAGGTTTAAAAAAAATTTCTGAAGACCTTCGTAGACCCGCACGCATAGATATTGTAGACGGTAAGGTGTTATTAGGCTCGTGAGACGAGTTCAGATCCTCTCCAGTCAGTGTCTCCAGCCATTCCTCCTGTCAACGGTCAAGATTTGACCACGTCACTTTGAGTAAAAGTTACGGCTCAGATCAGATGCTTGCTAATAAATATATATATATATATATATATATTTGAATTTCATTTCATTCAACACGGCAACAGAGCTTCCCATTCACTTTTTCCCTCCCTCTTCGAAGCTCTAGTGAACGACGATTGGCGGCAAATCCAAGTCAGTAGCGAACATCGACGATCTCTCCCTCTCTCCCTCTGTCTTATTAACAATGTAAATCTGCATCAGATCAACAAGTCCAACTGAGTTCTGAAGCAGCATAGGCTCAGATGTTCAAATCTCTAAACAAGAAAAAGAAAACGCAGACGAAGTTGAATTTTTGCAAGCAATAGGAGTCTTTTTTACTAGGTCCTAAATCTGGAAATGGATTTGTTCTGTAGAGCTGAAGAACTAAAGATTCAAGTGAAAAATTAGAAAAATCCCACAAAAACAACATAAATCTATGCCTAACTCTAACAATGACTTTAGATTTATCACTGACCAATAAACAACAAAAATAGATTCACTCTATTTTCATTTCCAGGAAGAAAAAAAAAATGCTAAAATTAATTCACTGAAAAATAGAACCCAAATTGTATAAACTGAAAATGAGCAACTAGGTCTACTCCAAATCTGAAAATGGAGTCAAAAAACAAAACTAGAGGCAATAAGAAAAGCAAAAAAAGATCAGATTTTTACAAGATTTATATCTTCAAGCTCTCCAAAACCTAAAAATAGAATTGAAAATGAGATAAAAGCTAATGTAGATTAGTAGAAAAAGAAAGAGATTTAGCGGGGCACTTATTCGTCCGATCTCATCAACACTAATGACGACGAACTCATTCCTATTGTATGAACCAGCAACGAGTCGTCCTTTGGTATCCTTTTTTATTTTTATTTTTATTTTTTTTATTAACAAGAATATGATTTGAGCCGTAGCTTTTGCCCAAAGTGACGTAGCCAAATCTTAGCCGTTGACAGAAGGAGTAGTTAGAGACACTGGCAGGAGAGGATCTGGAGACTATCACACGTTTTATTTCAATAATTCAAATTGTTCAATAAGTAGAGTTTATCGAGTATTTTATTTTTGTAAAAAATCATATTAATTAGATATTAATAATTACTTGATTAGATCATTTTTTTAATAGTAAATATGATTTTAAAAATAAATTATTGATAAAAATATATTCTAATCAAGAAATTATTGATGTTCGATCAATATGATTTTTTTATAAAAATGAAGTAATCAAACAAGTCTACTGAGCTGTTCAAATTATCAAAATAAAATAATAAATCCCATAAACTCAATACTGCCGTCCAAGGGGAGGTCTTCTCCTATTGATTACATAATGGCCCCGTTTGGTGTAACTGTTAAAACAGATTATAGATTATAACTTAACAGATTATAAATTATGACTTTAATCAGAAACTGTTAATCTGTTTGGTGTCGCTGTTGAATTATAGATTTAAATTGCTGAATAGTATTTATTAAATAAGCTGTGAAGTAGCTTTTTCAATTAACTTTTATTTTTTGTTATTTACTACTTGTCTACATTTATCATAAAAAAAAATATTTATAGTCTATTTGGGTCTTTTTATATTTTTTAGAAAAATAAAAATATAAGAAAATATAAGAGTATAACCGTAAATTAACATGTCCACAGCAGAAGCTGATAATTAAAAGTAAGAGGTGAGCAGTTTCTCAAAATCAACTTTTTTGAGTCAAAATAAGTTGTTAAAATCAAAAAATGTTTAAAATAAATTTAACCAAACCGTTCAAAATAACTTTTTTAAATCTAAAAATTATAAGTTAACTCAAAAAATCCAAACAAACTTCCCCAATTTTATACGAAAGGTTTGGCAATTGCTTTCTGGACGTGGATAATAGATTATGGATTACGGGCTTCCAATATTACATCTGCTAAGTAATGGGCCTTTTAGGATTGGTCTTCACCTGGCAGGGATATAAAAACAAAAAAATCGATAGAATCGATAATCCAGTGAAAATTCTACCAAATTATATACAAAATTAGTCTAGTTTCGGTTTAATAAAATATTGAGAACCATATAAAAGGTTTGGTTAGTTGATTTGCTTAAAAACTCATGAATTAAATTGAACTAAACCGGTGTTTTAAAGGTATATAATATATATTATATAATATAATAAAAAACGTTGTAATCTCTTTGAGGTGGGAAGTCTTAAATCTAATATAGTTAAATTAAAATAATATTTAAATTCTCCAAATGAATTCCATAACAATAATTATGAAATTACAATCACTTACTACTAATAATAGAATCAATAATTATGAAAATGACGAAGTCTTAATTCAAAAGACTTTTCATTACCTTCAACGCAAGCATTTTTTCTAAACATATATTTTTTAAAATTTTAAATTATACATGTCATAAAGATTTCTTCATAAAATTATGTTATTATATGTACAATTTAATTATTTATTTATAGAAATATCCAATCAATAGAAATCATGTATTGTTTTTTTGATTGGCATTTTTTTGTTTAGTGTTTTTTATTTTTTAATTTTTAAAAAATTTTAGACTTTTAAAATATGCTCCACTAGATGAAATAGAAAAATAAAAAATAAAATAAAAACATTTGAAAAAATATATATAAAAAAAAAACTTGTTTTTTGATTTTTTAAAGTTTTTTCTTTTTTTTTTGGATTTTTTCAGATCTATATCTACTAGCATAAAATCCATACTATATACGGGATAAAATAAATAAATTAAATATAAAAAATTAATGAAAATAAGTAAATTATTTTATATGTTTGAATTTTATATTAATAATATGGTTTATTTTAAAACTATATTATTAATACCCATTCTATTTATGGGTATAAATAAATAATGAAAAATTAGTGTTTAAAAATAAATAATAATATAAAATATGTCTAAAATATGTTGTAAAAATAATTTAGAATCAATTAAATTTTATTCATTTTTATCAATACAAAAAAGAAGGTTTTTTTTATACTTTTTATATCATTAATTGTGTGTTCTAAGTCTTTAATAAAAAAATAGATGTGATAATTTAATTGGTAAATTTTTTAAAAAAATTACAAAAAATATATTTATGATAAAATATAAATACATTTTGTTTTATAAGTTTCGTAATTTTAATTTATCGTATAACAATAGTAAATTACATTTGTCAATATACTATTTTTTTTCCTTATTTTGTAAAGTTTAGAAATTTATATATTCAAAATTATAAATTGTCTTACATCAAAATTAAAAATAGATTATGATTGACTTGTGGTGTTATAGTTGGGCTATATATCAGAAAGGACTAGAAGTTACTCACTCAATATTTACGCCAACTTGATCTTCACATAATCATTAAAAATTATTTTGGTCTATGTCTAACTTATTAATCATTTAACCTATTTACTTATTTATTTGATAAATAAATATTTGTAACTATTTTTTATAATAAAAAAAATATGGACATATTTTAGGGGGATTTTTTTTAAGGTCCCTGATATTAAGCTTTTATAATATACAAGACATCAAATATTTTCATGATGTCTAAGGTCTCTCAACATCGATCCAGAGAAATTTCAGTTCTAGAGAAAATTGAAATTCTCTAGGTTCAAACCAGAGAAAATTGAAATTTTTCTGAGTACCAAAGAAATCCAGAGAAAATTTGTGTGGCTATCCAAGAAAATTCTCTGACTTCACAAATTTATCTAGCTCTATTCACAAAGAATTTCTCTAACTTTGTATAATATGTAAGCCAACAATACAATCTTTACTAACAAATTCACAAATTTCTCTAGTCCAAAACTAAAGAAATTCTCTCCAAACCAGACAGATCAGAGAAATTCTCTGGATTGAAACCAGAGAAATTCTCTCTATTTGCAGTAGAGTTGTATTTTTATGAACAGACCTTGGTGATTGTACATTAATCCAAGAAATTTCTCTGACTTCATAAATTTCTCTGGCTCTATTCACAAAGAATTTCTCTGACTTTGTGTAATATGTAAGCCAACAATACAATCTTTACTAAGAAACCCACAAATTTCTCTGGTCCAAAACCAGAGAAATTCTCTTCAAACCAGACAGATCAGAGAAATTCTCTAGATTGAAACCAGAGAAATTCTCTCTATTTGTAGTAGAGTTGTATTTTTATGAACAGACCTTGGTGATTGTACATTAATCCAAGAAATTTCTCTGGCTCTATGCACAAAGAATTTCTCTGACTTTGTGTAATATGTAAGCCAACAATACAATCTTTACAAACAAACCCACAAATTTCTTTACTTACCATAAACATCAATCCAAGCAATATACATATATTTGGAGAATTCTCTAGACTTTTTATAGAATTTCTCTCCAGAGAAATTCTTTGGATTCTAGTCTAGAGATTTTCTCAGAATTTTCTCTAGATTTCAAGTGAACCATAAAGCATAAAGTTTGTTTGGTTGCTAAGAAAAGTAGACAACATGTTCAATAAAAAAACACATAAAAAGTACAACATAAAAGTGCTGAGAAAATTGTAATAATTATAATTTTCTCTGGATTGTAATAACACGCTATGTTTTTCAACATATATATATATATAGATCTATAAATTTCACTGAGGATCAAGTCCAGGTGTTGAAAAAGCTCTGTTTTTCTCTGCAACTGAAATCAATAGAGTTTGTTTGGGTGTAATTGTTAACATTATTATTTGTTTTATAGTTTTCGTTTTTCCTGAGAGTCGTGACACAAGATTCTCACCATCGACTAACCCATCTTCTCTCTCTCTCTAGCCTTTTGCTCCAGTGAAGGGATCGTCAAACTTAAACTCTCTCAAAAGAGCTAGCGTTACGAAGACCGAAATTTTCAATTCCAAACGCAACAGCAGATGATACTAGCTGAAAAATCGAGAGATTGGTTCGGTGGAGATAGAGAGAAGAACAGAGAGAGAGGATGAGAGGGAGATTTTTTAATATCAAATTCCTCTGTGATAGATGGGTGCGGGTTGAGGGAACTTAGATATCAAAAAATAATATTGTGAATTTCTTCCATTACTAAAAATGAAAAAGGGACCTTAGACTAATTTTTCCCATATTTATTAAAAATTTTGAACTTGGGTAAAAAAATTATATATATTTATGTTTAACAGTATTAGATGAATAGTTTTTTATGTATGAAAATATAATTGAAGATAGAGCCGTTCTAAATTATAGATGATATTTTGGTCTTATCCTTACACTTGTCTAAGAAATTGATCAATTAATTAGTCAAAACATTTGATTATAATAAATTTAAACATTATGCATAAATTATATTATAAATTATCAGTTCGTGACCTGTATGAATTATTTGGGGTTAAATATGATTAAAATTATCTATGATAGAGTTGCACTAAATTCTATGTCATATTTTAGCCTTAATCTTAAACTTTAGTCAAAAAAATTGATTGATTAATTAGTAAAACTATTTGATAATAACAAGTTTAAACATTATATATAAATTATATCATAATTTATTAATTCATGACCGGTATAAGTTAGTTTGGGGGTTAAATATTGTTAAAATTTAAATCTCAAATTAGATATGGTTAAAATTTGCTTTTTATTTTCATCTAAAAAAAATTACAATGAATAATTTATTTTGTTTTTAACATTGTAAAAAATAAGTAAAGGAATGTAATAATAATTAATAACATTTTTTAGGATAAATTCCAATATACACTACAATAAAATTGACTTTTTACGGCACCACATCAACGACATACAATGAATGCAAGCCGTAATTTCTCATTTTTACGACTTGCTTTTTTTGCATGTCGTAAATAATATACTAACCACGGCGCGTCGTTAAAAGTGAATGACTTTCCATGACTGGTCATAATATGACGCGCGCTGCACGTCGTAGAAGGGTTTTTACGGCGTGCATTGCGCGCCGTAAAAACCCTTTTTTGTTGTAGTGACACCCCCTTGCACGCCGTAAAAACCCTTTTTTTGTTGTAGTGACACCCCCTGAGGTTTGCTTAAAGTACATGTTGTCCCCTGTGATTTC
Source organism: Camellia sinensis (assembly GCF_004153795.1). Lineage (NCBI taxonomy): Eukaryota > Viridiplantae > Streptophyta > Magnoliopsida > Ericales > Theaceae > Camellia > Camellia sinensis. The sequence continues at coordinate 48,884 of NW_021024841.1, forward strand.
GAAAATTACAAATATTCCCTTGTCGGACTTTTTCATTTTACAGAATCAACTAAAAAAATGAAATTTATAAGGGCAAATTACAAACACCCCCCTCAAGATTTGGTGAAAATGCAGATTCCTCTCTGAGGTTTGAGAAATTACAACCCGCCACCTGAGGTTTATATTTTCATAACAAATTGCCCCCTGAGGTTTTTATTTTCATACAGATTCCCCCATAATTTCCCCTAATTTGTTATGAAAATTTGATACTCATGGGACAATTTGTAATTTCTCAAATCTCAGGGGGAATTTGTATTTTTACCAAACCTCGAGAGGGGTGTTTGTAATTTGCCCTATTTTATAATTGCTCTCTAATACAATAATAAAATTACCTAAATTATTAATTGAAACATATTTCTAATATCATTAAAAACTGTTAATTGACTTCATGATTTATTAATAAAATGGGCAATTTGTTACGAAATTAGAAACCTGAAGGGGTGGAATGTAATTTCCAAAACCATAGGGGGTGATTCATATTTTTATCAAATCTCAGGGATGTATTTGTAAGTTACCCTTTTTTTATCATGTGATCTCTCGGTAAATATGTCACACCCTAAAATTTAGACAATTAAATATTAAATTAGGACTAAATCCCAATTAATATTCTATCATCCAAATCTTAGGGGTGAAATAAGAAAACTAAACGTTCTCGTCTCCATAAGGTTTAAGTAAATTCCATGCTCAAAAGATTACAAGGGATTAAAAAAAACTAACAAAACGCCAACCAAACCATCCGCCATAAATTAATAACTAACCAATACCTCGAACATTAAAGTAACAATAAATAGTCAAAATAACTTAACTAATATAAGGTTACAAACCATGCCAAATTATCAAAATACTAAGGTCATAAAAAATATATATATATAAACTAATATCAATTCTAAACTCAAGAAAACTAAAGAAGTCCAAATGACATGTCCAACAACTATAGTTATTCCACGTCATCACTATAACCCCAACTAATCATGCCAAGAAAGTTCGACTACGCTCAAATAGAACGCACTTGAGATGCCAAGTCACAAAACGGGTCAGTGTATAGGTATATTGGTATGAGTACAATATTTAACACCCACGTGTGTATCAGACACAAACAAAAGTATATTTAATTCTTATTACGGGATAAGACAAGTAGTTCTATCCCCACCAAGATAAATTGGTAGTTTCCTGAGATACGGTGGCATTTAGTTTCTTACTCGTACACAACGAAATATAAATTGAATATAAAATAAACAAAATAAAAATAAAAATATGGTGGGTCAGCCCTACATAAAAAGTTAGTAAGACCCACCATCCTGCAAAAAATAAAGTTAGTATAATTTAATCATAAGTAACTTGTTAAAGAAGTATAAAAATGTACCGTTTCATATTTAAATAATTCGAATTGACCAAAACTCAAAGAACAAAAGTTGTATAGGATCAAATTTACTAAAAGGCAATATGAACGAATTTAGTAGAAACTGAACAGGTTGAGAAAAAAACTTAATAGAAAATCCTAAACAAAATTCAATTGAAAAATTTGAAATTGAAAACAGAAAGAAACTATCCTAAGATGATTTTTTTGAAAAAAATTCTGAACACGAAAAGTGTGCATAATAATGTTTTACTTTAGTTTACGTGAAACAAGTAAAAATAAGCTCGTTTTGTGGGTTAAAACAGCATCTAAAGTCTGCATTTCTAAAATGAATAAAAAATATTGTAACCAAGATCATCCAATTACAAGTTCTAATCAATTTTTTTAATAAAAAATTAAAATTGTCTAGAATCACGTATACATACATCTGCTCAAATTTCATAATTTATTGAGGTTGATTACTATTTGTTTCAAGATGTACAAATCAATATAATTCAAACTATACATATAAGTTCATATTTAATTTTTTGTACCTTAACTCCACCACTTTGGCCCTTCACTTCCGGCCTAAACATATATTCCATGTGCCTTCCATATACCTAACATCGCTCTGAAGCTAAACTTGCACGGGGATATTGTCCCGAGTTTGAACCACATTCTCCAGATGGTTAGCATATATATACGCACGTAAATCAAAACACTTGTCTACTAATGAGAAATGCAACAAATATATATATATATATATATACACAATCTCTCATCTACTTATGACAACAAACATAATAACGTCAAGTCTAAGGCATTTAAATAAATCTCATAATCCTCACTTTTTTTCTATACACTATTTCTCACCAATACTCAAATAAAACAACAATCAATGGAGTCATGGTGGAGTGTAAGGAATTTATCTATGGATTCCAAGTTTATTTTAATTTCATATACCCATGAGTGTGATCACAACCATAAAATAAATCCATATAAAAACCCTAAACATGGCATACACAACTAATCAAAATAATTAAAATCAATCCATCATCTATATGCAAATACAAAATCAAACCAACATCAAATAAGTATAAATAAATAAAAATAACGAATTAAATATAAATCAAGGGAAGTGAGTTTTGCAATCACAATTATTTTTGAAAATCAAAAAATTATTTAAAGAACTAATGGAGCCACAAAAACAAAACCCTAGGTTGCGTTTGATAGAGTTTTGTAAATATAATTTGAGAGTACGAGCTGTGTTTTGAGTTTGTGAGTTGTGGAATTATGATTTGAGTGTAGAAAATTTGCTTGGTTATGGTTATAGAGTGTTGAATTGAGTTTTGAATTAAGTGTGAAATTGAGTTTTGAATTGAATGTAGAATTGAGTTTTGAAAGTTTGATTTGACATGTGAAGTAAGAAAATTTGTTTGGTTATGAGTTTTGGAAAGAGTTTTCAAAACTTAATTAAATTATTATAACTCATAACAAAACACACAATTAATGATATGACATAATTTGTAGTCATCATTACTATTAATGTCATTTTTTTTTTGGAGAGGAATTACTATTAATGTCATTGTTGGCCATCAAATACACAAACATAATATAAAAATAATAATGTTATATGTACTAATTAATATATCAATTAATGATATGACATAATTTAAGATATTTTTTATATTTATAATTTATATAATGAATGCGGTTAATAATAAGATTATAACTAGTATTAGTAAACTAATTGATTCATATAGTACCATCCTAATACAAAATGAAACTTGAGTTGATTTATTAAATCTGATTAGAAACATACGGTCAGCCGAATTTAGGGGCTTATTTGAAATTTGTATTATTATTTTTTTTTTTTGCTAGCATTCATATGACTGGATAACATTTTACTTTCTTACAAATAATTTAAAATTTTATTTTATTAAGAGTGTTTTTAAACATGCGTTCGCTAGTATTATATAATTCAAATAGAAATATACAAAATTTATACAAATTTAATGTGCCTCAGTTTATTAATTAAAAAAAAAAAACCCTCTCATAATTATCATTCATAATTCATAATTAAAAAAAAAACCCTCTCATAATTATCATTCATAATTCATAATTATAAATTAAAAAAAAATATGATTGACAACATTTCTGGTTTTCAGAAAATTTTATTTTTTTATTTTCTGTATTTTAATATTTTTAATAATTTTTTTAATATTTTAAGCAATTATTTTTAATTTTTAGATGTACCTAACATAAACACACTTAAAAAGTATAACATTTATAAAAAAAAATCTTTAAAAAATACTCTAAATATCAAAAAAATATAAAAATTTAATATTTTACGCATTTATTAATTTTTTAAAATATTTTTTTCACAGATATTTTACTATTTAGATACATTTAAGTAAAGTATATCTTAAAAAATTACTTAAAATTTTAAAAATGTTCACTAAAAATAAAAAATATGAAAAATAAAAAATTCAATTTTCAGGGACACTTTGGGAAGATTGGTAAAAAGCTAGTTTTTTTGACTTTTTAGCTGTTTTAGCCAAAAAATTCAACTTTTTTATCCAAAATAACCCACTTTTTTTGCCAAAAAAAGCCACCAAAAAAGTCAAAAATCCAAAAAGTCAACTTTTTACAAACTTTCCAAAACACTCCTCAAAATATTAAATTCAGAAAACTGAAACAAAGTATTTTTTTATTTATAAATTTATGTATTTATCATTTCCAAGTTACAATTTACCAAAAAATAAAAAAATATTGATGGAACAGCTTGAAAGGGTTAATCTCTCTCTCTGTTTCAGGGCGACATCTCTACTCTACGAAACCCAAATACCAAGGTCTGTTTGGTTGTATTTTCAAATTAGTTTTCAACATATAAACTCGCGCTTCACGTTTGGATAGAACACTCAAAATACATTTCCGCGTATGAATTCAAATTATAGTATGAAAACCTGTTTGGCAGGTTGTATCTCTACTTTCAGCGCTTGTGCATTCTTCCATGTCCTTCTATGTCGTCTCCATCGTCTCTGAAATATTCTATCGTCTCTGAAATATTCACGTGAAGCTCATCTCTGTATCAAACATCAGTCCTTTATATTGATCACGGGTAGGCTTGTCTATCAAACATCAGTACTTCAGATACTTCAGATTCATCACAGGCACTTCAGATTCATCACGGGTGGGCTTCACAGAGAAGACTGATTTTATAAATAATGAATCCACCCAACCCGCTCTATACTGGTATCATCTTTCACAAATCGAGTTCCTTACGATTTGTGCGTTGTGGAAGATTCTTATTACGGGCAACGAAACAACGACGACTGCGACGTAAAAGAACTCACAAATTTATTTACATATTTTGTTATACGAAAATGATTTGGAGAATTCATCCCTAATTTTATTTTATTTTTCTTTCAGGTCAAATTTATGAAATTTATTGTCGAATCCGACGAAGAAACAGTGCTACCTTAAGTCAGTATACAAATTTCATCACCGACGATAATTATTCAAGTCCCACTAATCTGGTAAATATATCCTTCAACTGCAAATGATTTTATACGAAATCAGTTCTCAAATATTTTCTGAGAAGTGTAAGGGACTATTTTTTTTATTTGAAGATGTTTTCTATTTTCTTGAATTGTTTCACCTTTTGCGAAGAAGAATAGCAGTAAGCTGCTAAATCGATCTGAATATGTTATATATAAATAATTTTTGAGAAGTTAAAATCAGTTCCCAAATGGTTTCTCATAATTTCTGACGCCTATTTGTCATTTCAGATCGGTTGTTGTTTTCAATTATGAGCTGTTTGAACCTTCTGCAAGAAAAGAACTTGTGAACGACTTGTACCTAGACACCCGGCCGGTCTTCCCCGGGGTCATCCGGCCGGTCGACCTACCCATCCCTTTTTCAACTTCACTGGTTTATTTACTGGTTTTTTTCCTACTTCATTTTCTACCCGTCCCATTTTCCTTACATCTTTTTTACTGGTTTTCTCCTACCATTCAAAGATAATGTTACCTGATTTTTTTTTATTAGTTGTGGTTATATTTCTGCTATTTAAATTGAAGTAATCTGTCACGCTATTTTTTTCCTTTAAATAATATCATCTGCATTTTTTTTTTATCTGTGTTCTCTTTGAAATCATTTTGCTCTGTTATGATCTGTTTGTCTTGTATATCTACCCCAGACTAGTTTAAATTTCATTTGTATGTTTATAGATGGATGAAAATAATTCTGATGACAACCAAGAAACAAAAATGTGGACGGCCAGAAGTGAAACAAAATTAATAAATATGTTGAGAGATGAGGTTAGAAAAAATCAAACAACTGGCCGTACTACTTCGTGGACAATTAGGCATTGGAATCATTATGCAAATCAGTTGCACAATCTGTATGGATTTCGGTATACAGCAACACAGGTGCGCCAAAAATATCAGCGATTGAAAGCTGATTATCAGACATTTAAGCGACTCCAGGCACAGACTGGTCTGGGATGGGATCCAATTGTAGGCACTGTTGTTGCACCTGATGAATTTTGGGATAAGGTTGTTCATTAATCTGTACTATTAAATAATTTTAATTTAAAGATTTCATGATACATACAGTGCTTAATTCTTTATTTGTAGTTGTTGTAGGCCAACAGAAATGTGAAGAAGTTTAGGACAAAAGGATTTGAATATTTTCAAGAAATGGCAGAAATTGTTGAAAATTGTTGTGCCACAGGGGCCTTATCTCGTGCATCCACACAAGGAGCCCTTGACTCAGAAGAAGAAGATGACATGTTAAATAAATTTTGGAACCCTGATGTTGGTGGGAGTAATGCTGGTGGGAGTAACGCTGCTGAGGCAATTCCTGTTGACTTATATGGGGATGAGTACATGGATCCATCAAAGGGCAAAAGTCACAAGAGGGGCCCTACAACCAGCCAGACTGACAGTGGTCGTTCTAAAAAGTCACGGTCAAGTGGGTTTGATGATGTGTGCGCAGCTTTCACATCCTATGTACAAGCAAAAACAGGACATTCACGTGCACGAGAAAATGAGACAGAGGCTGTAAGTGCAGGTGGTGATGATTACTCTCTTGATGCATGTCAAAATGCATTACTAGAGCTTGGGGACATACCACCAGTGCAGTACATTAAGGCACTGACACTGTTTAAGGATAAGAAATGGCGAAGGTTTTTTATGCGCACTCCTACCCATTTGCGCCTACCCATGATCCTCGCTTTGCAGTGAAGTCAGAAGCTCTTCAGTGACATCACCAAACATTCGTTCTAAGGCGGACTCATTTTGAAAATAGCATTGTAAATCTCCTGTTTGAACTCCAATAATTTGTGCGAAAGCACGGAGAATGAGTGTGATTGTTTTCCCTTTCACATAGGAGGTCAGACTGAACGGTTCATTTTGTTGGTCACCAGCTGTCAAGTGAACATAAAATAATCGTACAATACGGGGATATACCTTATTTGGTAAATTAGTTAAAGGTAGCCATCCCATTGTATCTAATTTACCAAGTAAGAGCGAATCATATTGAGAAGGTAGTTTTACATTTCTCCCCGTAACAATTGGTCGATCAATAAAATGTGAATAGGCTTGTTCATGATGATACGTTAAAAATCATTATTTGGATTGTCATGTTGTTGTTGTTGTTGTGGTTGATGTTGAACAGGGTTTGAGAATTCACCAGGTTCGGGTCTGGTTCGTTTTGTTCTTAGCATGATGATTGCAAAAGTGAAAGAAAAATGTATGGAAAATATATCAAAAACAGTACGATGTTGGTGTGAAAAAATGGAACAGATATGAAAAAAAAGGAACAGATCGGCAACAGATAGGGAAACTGAGTGCGAATTGGACTGAGATGGGATGTATCGAAAATAGTATGATGTACAAAAATGTATAGAAAATATATCAAAAATAATATAATGTCAGTGTAAAAAAATGGAACACATATGATTACACAGATATGAAAAACATGAACAGATCGGCAGTCACAAAACTGATCGAATGATGTACAAAAATGTATAGAAAATATATCAAAAATAATATAATGTCAGTGTAAAAAAATGGAACACATATGATTAGACAGATATGAAAAACATGAACAGATCGGCAGCCACAAAACTGATCGACTGGAATGGGATGACCGGCCGGTTGACCACCCGGTTTACCTCGTCGAAGGCTACTGCTCCTCTTCTTCTTCGAAAGCTACTGGTGTTTTACTACCAAAGGTAGTCTGAATAAAATACGAGATGCGAAGATAATACGAAACTAACCTGTAATTGAAATTAATGTTCTTGATGGAGCTGAGACCAGTCGACGGTGAAGTTGAAATCTTCCTTCAGAAGGATCAAAGACGGTGAAGATGGTATGGTTAGAAGAATGATTTTTCAGAATTTATAAAAGGCTGAAGCTTGGTTTTTTATTTTTTATTTTTATATTTTAATTTGTTATGTATTATTTTTTTATAATATTAATAATGTTTTTCAGAAAAGTGCATGTGATTTGATATACACAGCTATGATGTCCCTTTTCTTTTGGCTCAGTATATAGTATATAGGTAGTAGGTTCATGAAATTACTAAATTACCCTTTATATTTTGTTCACTTCCTATGTAAATAGAGATGGACAAAATAGTAAATTTAGAGGTGAATTCAATTATATGAGCGTGCTGATGGTCCGTCAATAATGGTCTGATTTGTACTCATTTCCTAATAAATTAATAATGTGTAATAAATGAGAAAAAAAATTGATAATATTTTATAAGGTTTACGATATGATTTGTATTTTAATCTATTAAACTATGTTAATTTTTATTAATATGTATTTTTAAAAGTTATTGACTTCAACAAAATTTAAAAACAAAAATTAAAAATGTATTGTACAAGATAGGCGTAAAAAATGAATTGATATAAAAATTTAATTGACACAAAATAATTGACATAGATTTATTTTAAAATGGAAAAATAATTTGAAAAAAAATTTATACAACACAAATTACTGAAAAAAATTAATTGAAAAAAAAACAATTTTTAATTTCAGTATTTTAAATATAATTTGGTTATTACTGTTGATAAAAAATACGGATATCGATATAAGAGTTGTGTACACTCAAAATAAATTATTGATTGAATTAAATTTTGAAAACTATTTTGAAAACACATTACCAAACAAATTTTCTTATTTCACATGTCACATCAAACTTTCAAAACATAATTCAAAATACATATTCAAAACACATTTCAACACTCTATTTAAAAACCATAACCAAACAAATTTTCTACACTCAAATCATAATTCCACAACACACAAACTCAAAATACAACTCATATTCTCAAATCACATTTACAAAACTCTACCAAACGCTACCTGAGTTTTGAATTGAATGTAGAATTGAGTTTTGAAAGTTTGATTTGACATGTGAAGTAAGAAAATTTGTTTGGTTATGAGTTTTGGAAAGAGTTTTCAAAACTTAATTGAATTATTATAACTCATAACAAAACACACTACTTTCACACTATTGAAAATTCTGATCAACACTCATAAGCAAACTCTTTTTAAAATTCAATTAAAAAATTTTATTATTAACAGAAAATAACATTAATCAATTTTTTAATTGAAAATACTACAAAAGAAATAATTTTTTTTCAAAATAAATATTCAAAAAATTTAAATCATAAATATTTAAATAATTTAAATAATCTAAAAAAATTAATAAGTAAAAAATTAGAATAAATATTCAAAAAATTTGAATCGTAAAAATTTTAATATTCAAAAAATTTAAATAACTTAAAATGTTAATATTTTAAATTTAAAAAAAACTCAACACTCAAATCGTAACAAAACACATAAAATAAAACTGTTTGAGGAGTGGCTATTTTAGCAAAAAAATCAAAAAGTTACTAAAAGTTGTCATATCACCTCTCTACTTTTTTGCACATATTTTCGTAAAAAGTCAAAAAGTTACTAAAATAGCATATTCTCAAACGAGGCTTTAAGAAATTATTTTTAAAACTCATAACCAAACACATAACTCGAAACTTCATACTATTTTCACAACTCTACACTCAAATCATAACCAAATACATAACAAAAAAAATTAAAATATTTAAAAATATTTTTGTAAAATAGAGTTTGAGTTTATTTTTATAAAATATTTTGAAATTTTAAAAATTAAAATCTTAATATTTTGAAATTAAAAAATTAAAAAAATCTTAACAAAATTAAAAAATTAAAAAAATCTTAACGAAATTAAAATATTTTTAAAATATTTACATATTTAAAAAATTAAAATATTGATTTGAATTGAGTTTTGAAAAGAGTTTTAAATTATGTATTTGGTTATGAGTTTTGAAAAGTAATGATTATGCTTTGAATTGAATTTTGAAAAATAGGTGTAGAATTATAATTTAAAAGTTCAAAATAAACAACACATTCAAATTAATAAGTACAATTATAATTTAAGAAGCTTACCAAACGGAGCCCTAATCTTTTCTTTCTCCCCTATCCCCTTTCTTTTCCCGCCGTCTCCCATTTCTCGGCTGAACTTTTTTTGTTTTTTTGATTAATCTCTCTCTCTCTCTCTCTCAATCTTTCCTCTCACCCCGTGGCTGCTCCTCTCTAAATTGTATAAGAAACCTAGAGGCCTATATATATATTTATATATCTACATAAAAAAGTTACAAGTTTTTATTACACAAATACAATATAAATACAATATATATAAATATAAATATGATATATATTTTTATCAATATATAAATACTTTTTTCTTTTTATAAACAATATAAATATATCAAGGGTGAATTATACTAATAGTCCTTATAGTTTGGGGCTTGTGTCACTTTAATACCTGATTTTTCAATTGTGACACATTTGATCTTGAATTTTGAATCTTATTCCAAATAAGGACAATTGAAAACATTATTAGATTTTTCAAGGGTAAAATCATCAATTTAATAAAATATAAACTAATTTGACAAAATTAAATGTCAAACAAATATTTTTAGATTTTTAAAAATTATTTCTATCCACTAAAAATAAAATTATGTAAAATTGATAAATCTTTTAAACATTTATTTATTTATTTTACCAAATTAATTTTTATTATGTGTTTGGATGATGATCATGTAAAATTAATTTTTAAAAATTAATCATGTAATTTTAATTAATTTTTATCAATTTTCCATATTTTATCTTTGGTAGATAAAAATAATTTTTAAAAATTGAAAAATATATTTTTTTTGATATTTATTTTTATTAAATTAGTTTATATTTTATTAAATTAACGATTTTGCCCTTGAAATTAAACAATGGTAAATTCAATTGTCCTTATTTGGAACAAGATTTAAAATTTAGGATCAAATGTGTCACAATTGAAAGTCAGGGATCAAAGTGACACAAGGCCCAAACTATAGGGACTATTTGTGTAATTTGCCCATATATCAATATTCAGATTAATTACATATAATTAAATATCACATTAAATTCTCATGTATCCACACAATTAATAAAAATAAAGATAAAATAAAGTAGTAATAATAATAAAAAATAAATAAATAAATAAATAATAACTTACAAAAATTCAGGATCGCTACAAAATATATCATAAATACCATAAAATCATAATCATATTAACATAGAAGTTTTGTATGTATATATTTAAACTACATGTATGAATTTCAAGTGTAAATTTTATAGACCTAAGTGGTGATCCATTCAATTCTAAGAAATTTTTTATAGACCAATCAATCCTATTGATTTTGGAAGGGTAGATTTAACATATTATTTAAAAATTAAATTTATAGTTATATCCTTATTTTTATTATGTTCCTTCTTTTTTTTCTTTTTCTTTTTTTTGTGCTAAAAAGGTGAGGTTGAATCACATTTGGGATGAATTTTTATATAAAAATCTTTTTTATTTGGAAAACATTTTAAAAAGAATACAAAAATAACTTAAAATATGAAAATTTTCAAACATTCTAAAAAAATGTGAGATTTTTCAAACATTTCAAAAGGAGTACAAAAAGTACTTGGCAAGTTTTGGTCAAATGTATAATTTCAAACTGTAATACTCCAATGTAACACTAAAAAATATTTTTTTTAGTGTAATACCCTAATGTAACACATTAAAAAATCTTTACTGTACTTGAGAGGGTAATTTTTGGTGAAAATTGGGCCGAGCTGTGAGATGGATTTTGTGGCCCAAAGTATGAAGGACTGGGTAAAAAAGCCGTAATGTTACTCCGGCCCAAGAGAGAAAAAGTTACTCCGGCCCAAGAGAGAGAAAGTTACTTCGGCCCAAGAGATAAAGTTACTCCGGCCTAAGATGATGTAAAGTTACTCCGGTCCGGAGGCAACTTGGAGTTAGGCCAGTCTCAGAGTTAGTCCGGTCACGACGTCGTATGGTTAGAACGGTCAAAGCCTTGCTACATGGTAGTTCGGTCTAATCACACCATGGTTGAACAGGAGAGAACCGGGATAAGGAGTGGATGGAGAAAACCGAGCTAAGGATAGTTCGGCCTACTCTGTGGCTCAGCATAGCCAGTATTATTTCGGTCATATGGTAGTTCGGCCATAGTAAAAACCATCCCACTTGGTTTAAGCAGTGGGGGGTGTAAAAGGATAAGCATTATCCTTGGGAGTATGAACCCTAGGAGGACTCTGCATGGAGTAATAAAAGTCCTACTAGGATTGTGCCACTCGAAACCTATAAAAGCTCACAAACATCACCTTGGGAGAGGTAACACACAACTTTGCTTTCTGAATACACAGAGCTTTTTGTCTATTTGTCAAGCTTACTGACTTAAGCATCGGAGAGGTTTCCGGCACACACCCGCCGGCTAGCTCACGTTTGTGTTTTCAGGTGATAAAGCGACGTCGTACGGAGGAGCGTGGACTTAGTCAACAGGATTATACGAGAAGGTGTATTTCTTTCCCGTACAATTGGCGTCGTCTGTGGGAAGAACAGATAGAACAAAACCTTTTGATTAAGCTCCTCCTCTTCAGAGACAATGGCGCACATTGAAGAATTGCCACAGTCCGCCATGGACGGACAAACCCCAGATGGGGGCGCAAGGCGTGAAGGACTACCTTCTATCCCTCCCATGGCAGATTTGGAGCCCCAACGACATAACACAAGGAGGGATACCAGGGGAAGGCGGAACAACAGCCCCCATCGCTCTCGTTTGCAAAGTCCGGACAGACAAAGGCGAAGGATTGATCCTCAAGCTTTGGAAGACCGCGTGAAAGAACAAGATGAATTGATAAAAAAGATGGCGGCGGACATGGAAGCTTTGAAACGTCAGATGAAAGGAAAGGAAGCGGCGATAGGAGAGGGGCGCAAAAACAAGACGCCCCCTCGCCACTCAGAGAATCGTGGTAGGAATACCACACCCTCGCAAGGAGAGAGTAGAAGCCTCAGGACAGGCGACACTCAATCCTGGTCTTCCAGAACTCGTCACTCCAGGTCTGAGAGGACGAGATCTGAAAGGTCATACACTGAAGGAAGCACATATTGGCCCTCACATTCGCACCAAACCAGATCTAGACAGACAGAGTTGCCCAGATTATCCGACTTACGAACCATGCTCGAAGAAAAAGTACGATACAAGGAGGATGCCAGGGCACGGGATCCGCACAGAGTTTCTGCCTTACAGCGGTTGGCTCCTCGGACGCATGGAAGCGTCGAGGTTGGAATGCCAATACCGCGCCCTGCCTATGAACCAACGGACAAAGCATTGGCGAGGCTGCAGACTTCGCCATTTGATCCGGTGATTGAAAACGCGCCCCTACCATCAGGCTTCCTTCAGCCCAAATTCACTACATATGAAGGGAAGACGGACCCCTACTCACACTTGAGCCACTTTCGCCAGGTCATGGCCGTTTACAAGCGAAACGAGGCCTTAATGTGCATACTCATCTGTTTGATGAGACACAGACTAGGCTTGACTTGGTTCGAGAAACTTCCAGAGGGCAGCATAGCCTCCTGGGCTCAATTGGCAGAAGCATTCGTAAACAAGGTTGCCGAACAAACACTAAGACACCGGTGGAGATCGACCAGCTACTCTCCATCGACATGGGAGATAAAGAGACCCTTAGATCATACAATAGTCGCTACTGGGAGACATTCAATCAGATTGGGGACTGCCCCACCAATCTCGCCATTGCACAGTATAAAAGAGGCCTTCCAGTCGGGAACAGACTAAGGGACTCAATCACCATGACGCCGCCCCTCACCATGGAAGCCTTGATGGAAAGAGTGCATCAGCACATCAGGGTAGAAGAAGATGGCGCACATGCCAAAGCAAAATCTAGTGCGACCGCAGTACTAGAAAAGAAAACCTCAGCAAAGGTCAATACAGTAGATCGTCAGAATAGAAACGGACGTGGCAGACGAGATAATGGAGAAGACCCAGGCAAAAGATGGTTGAGAATCCGCACTACCATAACAACGGTGTTCAAAAAACCGATATATCGGATTCTGAGCGAAATAAGAGATGAGCCTTTCGTCAAATGGCCAGCCAAGCTAGGAGAAGCTCAGAAAGATTACGACAACAGATCACGGTGCACCTTCCACAAAGAAAAAGGGCACCGAACTGAGAATTGCATGCCGTTGAGACAGTACTTGGAAGAATTGGTAGCAGCAGGTCACTTGGACAAGTACATTGAAGGAGGGACGCAGCCAGCCCCCCAGGACCATAATAACCCCAATGGGATGCCAATCAACGCTCCGCCCCAAGGCGTTATCAATGTGATACATGGAGTTTTTGAACCTGAGCGTGTATGCGAGCTCAGAGGATCAATCAAAAAGGCCGAGCACTTTAGAGAAGTGCTGAGTGCCCAACCTGCCACCAAGAAAGGGAAGACAGAGGCAACAAATGTCATGTCTTTTTCGGATAAAGATCTGGACCGAATATACTGTCCTCACAATGATGCCCTAGTCGTCACTCTCCGAGTCAAGGATTTAGACGTCAAGCGGATTCTGATTGATCAGGGTAGTTCATGTGAAATCATGTATTATGAGACATTTAAACAATTAAAACTACAAGACAAAGACTTGGCACCTGCCGTATCTCCCCTAATTGGATTTAATTCCATGCCAGAATGGCCTGTCGGCAAAATAATTCTTCCAGTCAGAGCAGGAAGCGTGACAAAACAAGTGGAGTTCTGGGTATTGAAGGTCCCCTCCACTTACAACATCATCTTGGGCAGAACATGGCTGCATGCCATGCGATCGGTGGCGTCATCCTACCACCAAGTCATGCGGTTCCCCAACGACACCGGTATAATTGAAGAAGTCTATGGAGATCAGATCATGTCAAAGCAATGCTTCGCCACAGTGAACGGCAGCCGCGCTGCCAAAGGATACGTTCATTCGGTGGAAGAACCTGAGAGCAATGAGCTATTCGCAGACGTTGGCAAAGCGGCTGATCAAAAAGCAGTGGAGGACTTGGTAGAGGTAAAAATAGATGAAAAGAACCCGGATAAGTTCTTTTTGCTCGGTTCGTCGTTGTCCAGCACTGAGAGGTTAGAGGTCTTAGAATTCTTAACCTCTAACATCGAAGTGTTCGCCTGGACGCCCTACGACATGCCAGGCATTGATCCAAACTTCATCTGTCACCAACTCAATGTCCACCCATCAGCCAGACCAGTCATTCAGCGCACTCGTAAATCGGCACTCCACCATGCCGAAATAGTGGCAGAAGAAGTAGGTAACCTGCTGGAGGCAGGAGCCATTAGAGAAGTGCACTACCCAAAATGGATCTCCAACACGGTCGTAGTGCCAAAGAAGAATGGCAAATGGCGTGTCTGCGTCGACTACAAAACAGTCAACAAGGCAGAAAATTCTTTCTCGCAGCAACAGACTACTTCACAAAGAGGGTGGAAGCAGAAGCATTGGCATCAATCAAAGAAAAAGATGTGAAAAAGTTTGTTTGGCAGAATATCATCACTCCATGCATGAACCAGACCAGGAGGTCACATCCTTCACAACACCAAGGGGGTTATATTGCTACAAGGTCATGCCCTTTGGCCTAAAGAACGCAGGGGCGACATTCCAACGGATGGTCACCAAGATGTTTGAACCATTGTTAGGCAGAACAATGAAGGCTTACATCGACGACATGGTGGTCAAAAGCAAGGATGAGAATGACCATCTCAAGGACTTAGGAGAGATGTTCGAAGTCCTGAAGAAGCATAAGTTGCGCCTCAATGCATCCAAGTGCGCATTCGGAGTAGGATCTGGCAAATTCTTGGGCTTCCTCGTGGCCAATCGGGGTATAGAAGCAGACCCCTCCCAGATCAAAGCAATCCAGGAGTTGGAGAGACCAAACTCCGTCAAAGAAGTGCAGTATCTCACCGGCATGGCGGCTGCGCTCAATCGGTTCACAAGTAGGTCGTCAGACAGACTACGACCATTCTTTCAAGCTTTAAAGGCCAAGTTTGAGTGGGATGAAGAATGCGACCGAGCTCTGGAAAGCTTGAAGGAATATATGTCTTCCCCACCACTACTTGTCACCCCAGTACCTGGTGAAGAACTCTTCTTGTACCTGGCAGTCTCGCAGCACGCAATTAGCGTAGTGTTGGTTCGTGCAGAAGGAATACAACACTTGCCCATCTTTTATGTCAGCAAGACATTGTTGGGAGCCGAAACAAGGTATTTGCCCTTGGAGAAATTAGCATTGGCCTTAATGATGGCCTCCAGGAAATTGGCACACTACTTTCATGCCCACACCATAGTCGTCCTCACAGCTTTTCCACTAAAAGCTTTGTTTGAGAGGGCGAACTTTTCTGAGCGAATCTTGAAATGGGCAGTAGAGTTGGGACAATTCGACATCAAGTTCCAATCCAAAACCGCAGTAAAAGCCCAATCCTTGGCAGACTTCGTTGCAAAGTTTACTCCTGGAAGCCACCATATCTGCCCGGTCGACCTAACTGACACAACCGAACTAGGGATGGAAGTTGACGCCGGAATAGCGCAACCCCTAGCAGAAAGCACTCAGTCAGACTCCAAGGCAGACCAAACTAAAGACAGCAGGAAAGAAACAAACCAAGACTCACCAACAGTGCAATCAGAAGGCGAGGGGCAGACAGCAAACATGGACCTTGAAGAAAACACCATTCTTGACCCCACGACTTCATCTGACCCCTCCACTTGCTGGAAGTTGTTCGTTGGAGAGATGTGGAAGCTATTTGTGGATGGAGCATCCAACCGGCATGGTGCAGGACTTGGCATAGTCCTCATCTCTCCAGACGACCTGGTTGTAGAGCAAGCAATCAACCTTGGCTTCCCAGCATCCAACAATGAAGCGGAGTATGAAGCGCTTCTTGCAGGACTCAAATCAGCATGCTATATGAAGGCCACCGAACTAATGGTCTACAGCGACTCACAGTTGGTGGTAAACCAAATTTCTGGCGACTACGAAGCAAAAGATGACAGAATGGCTAAGTACCAAGAATTGGTCAGAACAGAGATCAAGAAGTTTGATGTAGTGAGGATAGAACAAATTGGTAGGGAGGAAAATAGCAGAGCAGACGAACTAGCAGGCTTCGCCTCAATGGCAGATGCATCCATCCTTCATCCATTACTCATCGACTACTTACCAAGACTAAGCATAGAAGAACCCGAGGCAGAAGAAGTATGTTGCACAGAATTAGGTCCCTCTTGGATGGATCCCATCATCCTGTTCCTAAAAGACGGCATCCTACCAGAAGAGAAAAAAGAAGCCAACAGAATAAGAGCGAAGTCGCAGCGATTTTGGCTATCTCCATTTTTGGCATTATACAAGAAGTCATTCTCAGGGCCTTACCTAAAGTGCGTTCATCCCAGCAAAGTGGAAGCATTCTTGTTCGAAATACACGAAGGGGTGTGCGCAAGCCATCAAGGGGGAAGATCGCTAGCTTACAGGGCCATTTCGCAAGGATATTGATGGCCATATATGCAAGCAGACTCAGAGAAATATGTGAAGAAGTGTGAGAAATGCCAAAAATTCACGCACCAAATACATCAACCAGCAAGAGAACTCCTACCATTAACTAGCCCATGGCCTTTCGCGATGTGGGGCTTGGACATAGTAGGACCACTTCCAACAGCGCCCGACAACAGGAAGTTCTTTCTCGCAGCAACAGACTACTTCACAAAGTGGGTGGAAGCAGAAGCATTGGCATCAATCAAAGAAAAAGATGTGAAGAAGTTCGTTTGGCAGAATATCATCACTCGGTTTGGCATACCAAAAGCCCTAATCTCAGACAATGGCACTCAGTTCGACGGCAGAATCTTCAGAAGCTTTTGTAAAGAATACAAGATAGAGTTCTACAATTCCACACCGCATATCCTCAAGCAATGGCCAAGCAGAAGCATCAAATAAAGTCGTCTTGGATGGACTAAAGAAAAGGCTAGAGAAGGCAAAAGGCAAGTGGGCGGATGAACTCCCTCATGTTTTATGGGCTTACCGCACCACACCTCGGCGATCAACAGGAGAAACTCCATTCTCCTTAGCTTACGGAATGGAAGCAGTAATCCCACTGGAAGTTGGCCTTCCCACCAATTCGAAGCGAAAATTTTGATCCAGACTTGAATGGAGAAGCCATAGCATTGGAACTCGACCTTGCAGAAGAAAGAAGAGAAAGAGCATTGGTTCACATTGCCTCATACCAACGAGACTTAATCAGAAAATACAACAAAACGGTGCATCCAAGACAATTCAAGATTGGAGATTGGGTACTGCGCAAAGTGATGGGAAACACCTTGATACCAAGAGATGGCAAGTTAAGGCCAAATTGGGAAGGTCCTTACAAAGTGGTTGGGTTAGCAGGCAAATGGGCATACCACCTAGAAGACAAGGACGGCAAAGCAATCCCAAGGCCATGGAACACGACCAATCTCAAGTTATTTTACTTTTAGCTTTTCTTTTTCAAACATATGTAATTTTTTCTTTTCTCAATAAAACAAGCAATTCTTTTTAGCATAAGTTGTTCTCTGTAAAAGGTAGCTTTAGTGAAGTTTAGGTACATTGCACACATTATTCTAAGTTAGCAGAAAAAACTGACTTAGAGGTTGGCTGGATTAAACCAACACCCTTCCTAGGCCCAGGATAAGGATCCAGGCTGCAGGACGTTTGGTCGGAATAACCAAACATTATTCTAAGTTGGCTGGAATTAACCAACTCTTTGTACTCTTCAGCCGAAGTAAGGGTATGGCTGAAGAGTGGTTGGCTGGAACAAACCAACTCTTGTTACTCTTCAGCCGAAGTAAGGGCATGGCTGAAGAGTGGTTGGCTGGATTAAACCAACACCCTTCCTAGGCCCAGGATAAGGATTCAGGCTGCAGGACGTTTGGTCGGAATAACCAAACATTATTCTAAGTTGGCTGGAATTAACCAACTCTTTGTACTTTTCAGCCGAAGTAAGGGTGTGGCTGAAGAGTGGTTGGCTGGAACAAACCAACTCTTGTTACTCTTCAGCCGAAGTAAGGGCATGGCTGAAGAGTGGTTGGCTGGATTAAACCAACTCTTTGTACTCTTCAGCCGAAATATGGGTATGGCTGAAGAGTGGTTGGCTGGATTAAACCAACTCTTTGTACTCCTCAACCGAAGTATGGGTATGGCTGAAGAGTGGTTGGCTGGATTAAAACCAACTCTTTGTACTCCTCAGCCGAAGTAATTATGTCGGCTAAGGAGTGGTTGGCTGGTAAGCATAGTTTGTTTAACAAACAAAACCGGAATAGCAGTTGGCATAATAGAAGACATTACAAGTGCAAGCATACACATCAAAACCGGAATAAGAGTTCAAGCAAAATTTTCATTCATTGAAAAGCAATTATAGAGGGGCATAGACCGTTACAAAGAAAAAAAAAATAACAAAAAAAAAGGAGAAAAAGTACAAAATCAGGAGAAAAGTTCTTCAATTTCGGTATCAAAAGCTGCATCGGCATCAACATGAAGACTGGCATCAGGCGGGAGCTCATTCTCAGTCGCATGGGTGGTTTCGGTCGGAACCACGGTTTCACCTGGTTGTTCAACAGTCAGGTCTTCCACCATGGGTTCCAGCCGAACTGATTGATCTACGTTGACAACCGGAGTGTCCTCAGAAACAGAGTCTTCATCAGAGTCTGAGCCTTCAAGAAACTGCTGTTGCATGGCATTAGCATACTCCATAAGAGAGTTCGGTATGAAGTAGGCTGGAGGGTTAAAAACCTCGGTCTGTGGATCATGACCGAGCTTCTCAACGGCTC
Source organism: Camellia sinensis (assembly GCF_004153795.1). Lineage (NCBI taxonomy): Eukaryota > Viridiplantae > Streptophyta > Magnoliopsida > Ericales > Theaceae > Camellia > Camellia sinensis. Next base: position 68,502 of record NW_021024841.1, read on the forward strand.
CCCTCCAGCCGCACTTAAAGAACAGCTCCTTGGCAGCTTCACACTGCTTGACATAAGCATTCTCTGCCTTCTTGAAGCCTTGTTTTCCGGCTTCTTTTGCACTCTCCTTTTAGTTGGGTTATTTCGGTATCTTTCTTCTTTTCAAGCTTCACCAACTCACGCAGATACTTGTCTTTTAAAGCGATGGCGGCCTTCTGCTTTTCGGCTTCGGCCGAACTAACCAGTCCAGCCAGTCGGCCGTTCTCAGCTTGTAGCTCGGCCAATTGCTTTCTTGCTTCTTCTAGCTCGGCCGCCTTCACTTCGGCTTCAGCCACGGCTTGTCTTGTGGTTTTTCTGAGTTCCAGCACTTTCTTGTGAGTGTTGTGGTTTTTTTGAATAGCCTGACAAAACAAAGACCTCCCATGAGCCGAAGTAAAAGTTTAAAAAAACTAGACAGAAAAACGGACAGAGCTACTTACCAGGATCATGGACTTTGTTGCAGACCGGATGGACTTTAGTTCGGCGTTTAGCTGCTTTTGGTGGTGCTCCATATCCTTGGGGAGGCACACACTCTTGGCCAGGCTAAAGGCCATCTGGTGATCTTTTTCAGCAACAACCGAATCAGCATCTAGGATATCTCGGTCGTTGAAGGTAAGCTTTGGTGCCCAGCTGGTGGTAGTTCGGTTGGTAGGCTCCGGTTGGGGGCTCGGTGGCACGTTCGGTGGAATAGCAGTCTCATCTTCATCAACCAAACTTGGTTTAGACTCGGTGGTTCGGGCGCGCTTGGTTCGGCGCGATGAAGAAGGCTGTTGAGAGGGGAGGGCCACAACGGCAGGCTGCGTTTGGCTTGGTAACGGTACTTCGGGCCTGCTTGTCTCGGTCAGAAGCGCCCTTAGTCTGTTCTTCTTGGCCATTTCCTCTTCAGCAGTTAATGGAATTAATCTTATTTGTGGCAAGGTTGGGTCCGGCTCTGGGGCGTCTTCGAGAAGAAAGTCAGTTACTCTGGCTTTCCGGCGACCACTGTATCGGTAGGTCGGCTCGAATTTCAGCAATTTGGCCCAACTACGTTCAGGATAGCGTAGTGCAGCTCGCAAAGTTGCAAGGTTTGGATAGCTATATAAGGAATGGAGGTGGGCGGAATCTGCGAAAGAAGAACTGTTAGTTCGGTTGATAGACTAACAAACCGAAATGCAAAAAAGCAAGCAAGAAAACCGAAATACAGTTACCGGGCTCCCATTTTTTCCAATTTATACGTCGGCCAGGAATCCGGGCTTGGAGATCCTCGAAGTTCCCTGACACCCAAAAGAAGTCGTCGTCGTTTAAGTCTTTATCCGGTGTATGTTTTATTATTTTCTCTCGGCGACGACGTATTCTCAAGTAATAGCCCCACCCATCTTCTTTTGAACCAATGGAATATTGGTGGAAGATTTCGGCAAGGCCAAGGTTTAGTCCGGTTCGGTGGTTCAGTTCGGCTATTCCCATAATGATGCGGTATGAATTGGTGGATAATTGGGTAGGGCATAATCTAGTTTGCCTAAGAAACTCACAGATTAATGGTTGGACTGGAAACCGTAGTCCGGTTTCAATAATAGATAAGACGGTGAAGGGGACAAAACCTTCATTGTCCTATGGAATGACATCCTTTTCGGCTAAAGACAGGTGGACGTCATCAGGTATATTATAGTCCTTTCGGAATTCGGCTAGGCCGCCTAGGGTGTCTACTAGATACCTATACTTACCCATTTGTGGTATAAATTACGAATAAGTTATATCGGTGCAAAAATGGTGCTCAGTAGCTCGGTTGAGCGCACGCAGGAGTGCCTGAGCAATCTAAGTCTGCAAAGTAGAAAACAGAGGGGTTAAGCACAGATCATAGGACCGTGCTACAAATTAAAAACAAGGTAAAAGTGCCCTACTTCAGTTTTGGGGAGAGGTTCTACCTCGGTTCGACAAAATGCTTGGTAGCTCGGTTTGAGCAGGATTTTTATTAAGCCAGATCTGGGTAAGCATCTCGGCATACTTGCTTTGGAAAGGATTTTGTTAGACCGGTTCATCGTCTAGGGGCAGCTTTCTGAGTTCGGCCTAAAAAACTGAAAAAGTTGGTTTAGCCCCAAAGGCCTAAATCAGTTGAACTATGAATTTTGTTACTTCGGTTGAGCCTCTAGGGGCAGCTTTCTGAGTTTGTTTCAGGAACTGGAAAAGCTGGTTTAGCCCCAAAGGCTTAGCTCGGTTGAAGACCGAGGTACCTAGTCTAATGAGTTCAAACTTTGTTTGATGAACTTGTCTCGGCTAAAGTGAATCAGGAGTTGGTAACCTACTGAAACTGCTATTATTTCTACAAGTTCTAGTTCGGCTATAGTCTAAAGTGATGTACCTGTATAGGACAAACAGTATCCTAGTTCGGTTACTACATGATTTTGGATCCAAGACTAGTTTTCTACAGAATAGTTTATACACGCTTGAGTTCTACTGATTTTTTCATGAAAGTACAGAAGCGAAGCAGAAATGGAAGAAAATGTTTTGCAAAAATACAGTGAACAAAATGCATAGAACAAATACGAAAGCAAAAACAAGGAAGGAAAATAGATTTGCTTACCAGATTTAAGAAAAGGGGACTGGAGATGGAAACAGTAGCAGCAAATGAAGAACAAACTCCGGATTGGAAAAGCAGAGGCACGAAGAAAGAAGAGGATGGAAAGTGAGTAACTAATTCAAAAATGAAAGGGTTGTTTTGTGTAAAGGATGAAAGGCAAAAGGGCGGGATTGTTCAAAAATTTCGTAGTACGAGGGCGGCGTGACAGCTACACCGGCCTATCAGAGCCTGCCACGTGTCATTGGAAAGGGAAGCGTCACAGACGCTGTGATTGAAGAGACGTTTTGACCGGACAAACAGAGCCCGGAGTGAAATTAGCTCGGCTGGAAAGGCTTAAAAACTTCAGCTCGGTTGGTAGACTGGTAATCCCAATCATGCTGTGCAGATGGAATTTAGGGGCAATTTAAAGGGTAATTTTTGGTGAAAATTGGGCCGAGCTGTGAGATGGATTTTGTGGCCCAAAGTATGAAGGACTGGGTAAAAAAGCCGTAATGTTACTCCGGCCCAAGAGAGAAAAAGTTACTCTGGCCCAAGAGAGAGAAAGTTACTCCGGCCCAAGAGATAAAGTTACTCCGGCCCAAGATGATGCAAAGTTACTCCGGTCCGGAGGCAACTTGGAGTTAGGCCGGTCTCAGAGTTAGTCCGGTCACGACGTAGTATGGTTAGAACGGTCAAAGCCTTGCTACTCGGTAGTTCAGTCTAATCACACCATGGTTGAACAGGAGAGAACCGGGATAAGGAGTGGATGAAGAAAACCGAGCTAAGGATAGTTCGGCCTACTCTGTGGCTCAGCATAGCCAGTATTATTTCGGTCATATGGTAGTTCGGCCATAGTAAAAACCATCCCACTTGGTTTAAGCAGTGGGGGGGGTGTAAAAGGATAAGCATTATCCTTGGGAGTATGAATCCTAGGAGGACTCTGCATGGAGAAATACAAGTCCTACCAGGATTGTGCCACGGGAAACTTATAAAAGCCTACAAGCATCACCTTGGAGGAGGTAATTGAACATAATCACAGAGCTTTTTGTCTATTTGTCAAGCTTACTGACTTATGCATCGGAGAGGTTTCCGGCACACACCCGCTGGCTAGCTCACGTTTGTGTCTTCAGGTGATAAAGCGACGTCGTACGGAGGAGCGTGGACTTAGTCAACAGGATTATACGAGAAGGTGTATTTCTTTCCCGTACAGTACTTTTCTTAAACGTAACATTTCAATATAACGCTCCAAAAAAACTCCTTAGTGTAACACTCTAATGTAATATACAAAAAAAAAAAAAAAATCCTTGTTGTAACCCTCTAATGTAACACACACAAAAATTTCTTTGTGTATTTTTACCAAACGTAACATTTTAATATAATACTAAAAAAAAATTATTTAGTGTAACACTATAATGCAATAAATACAAAAATTGTTTAGTGTAACACTCAAATGTAACACACAAAAAATTTCTAAGTATATTTTTCCCAATTGTAACACTCTAATATAATACTCTAAAAAAAATTCTTTATTGTAATACTCTAATGTAACACACAAAAACTCCTTAGTGTAGCATTCTAATGTAACATACACAAAAAAATTTCTTAGTGTACTTTTTCCAAACGTAACACGTCAATACAATACTCAAAATTTTTTTCTTAGTGTAACACTTTAATGTAAGACATAAAAAAAATTATTTAGTGTACTTTTCTCAAACGTAACGCTCTAAGTTAACACCAAAAAAAAAAAAAAAAAATCTTTGTTTACTTTTCCTAAATGTAACACTCCAATGCAACACTAAAAAAAAGAATGTAAGATTCTTCAAATCATTCCAAAAGGAGTATAAGGCCAAGTTTGGCAACCCAAAAATAATCCATCTTTTTATCTTTTTTCCATCACATCACCTCTCTACTTTTCTGCACATCTTTTCATAAAAAGACAAAACGTGCACTTATTTAGGTCATCCCAAACAACTCCTAAATATTCCTTAGTAAGTTTTGGGCCAATGTATAATTTCAAATTGTAAGTGTTACGTTTGGAAAAAGTACACTAATAATTTTTTTAGTGTTTTTGTGTGTTACATTGTGGTGTGTTACATTGGAGTATGTTACATTGAAGTGTTGCGTTTGGGAAAAGTACACCAATGAATTTTTTAGTGTATTATATTAAAGTGTTACGTTATTTAGAGTGTTATATTAGAGTGTTAGGTTTTTGTTTGTAACATGGGATTTGTTCTAGAATGAGAGAAAATCCAAGACTTCTATAGTGCAAATTACCCAAATATGTAATTTTACATTTTGAGAAACCCACTTTTATTCCTAAAAAATTAAACCAAATATGTAAGTGACTACCCTTTTATGTAATTTCCATTTTAATGGGACCTTTGAGTTCATAAAAAAAAAAATAAAGGATTAAATAGTTTACAAAATCACATTTTGGGATTTAATTGTCTTTCACCCTTTTAAAAAGTATATAGAGAAAAAATTTATTTTAGAAATTATGTGCATGAGAAGATATGTAACTTTTGAAATGAATTAGTTTTACTTTCCTTTTGAAACTCATTCATGGAATTATTATAATTTTACCTTTCATAGTTTAATGAAAGCTAGCCAATAAAATTCTTTAAGGAAAAATGATATAGAAATCCATTTTGTAGGCCTATTTTATAGATCCAATGATGTGTAAGTGATATAATTAATTGTTGATTAGAATATATATAAGAGAAAGTATTACTTTTAATATCATAATTGATTGTTACATTACTTAACTTGAAAATTGGGTCTAATTTTTTGTCTTAAATAGCAATGTTTATTTTTTAATTGTTTAAAAATTAGAAATTGAAGAAATCTAAAAAGGCATGCATGGTGGGAGTTTATTTTGGAAATAAATATTTGTGCATTAGAAGAGAGATAAATTTCAAAGTGAATTAATATATGGGCAATGATACATAGCTCAAAAAATATTAGAGCTCTCCTAAAGCTTTATTTTTAGAGCTTCAAAACTTTCCTTTTAAAACTAAAAAATCATAGAATAATTAGAGTTTTTCTTAGCCAATTGATTTTTTTTTAATTGGTTAAAAATTAGAAATTCAAGAAAATTAGGATGAGATTTTTGAGCTCCAAAAGGCTTTCTTGGTTAAAAATCCCATTTTGTTAAATATATATATACATATATTACAACAACATTTCAATGATAAAAGCTAAGGAATATCCAAGATATCATCTTAAAATTCTTAATTTTTGTTATTTTAAAAATATTAACAAAATCCTATTGGCTAACACATCATATTAATTACATAAAATTAATTATTATGTTGTTATACCTTTACCATTATTTTCTAAAACAAAAATATTGCTATGATTATGCCATTCTTCCGTCAAATAATAATTATTTTATAATAGAAATTTTTTCGATTTTCTCCTTCTTTCGCTCTCTCCAACCTATTATTTTTTTCACCCGAAAACCCTAGCTGCCATACATTTTTTTTTTTTTTTCACGCCATTCCCAACCTCCTCACCCTATAAAGGTCAAGTTCATGCAACTCATTATTTTTAATCTCTTCTTCGAAAACTATTATTTAAACAATATTTTACATTATTTCTCTTTTTACTCTATCTTACTTTTCTTTTTCTTTTCTTTTTTTACTTCAACCAATTTCCGTATTTTAGGGTTATTTAGGGTGTCATAAATAAGTGTACTTTTTGTCATTTTAGACTAAAAAATTGAAGAAAAAAATATGGATGTTTGGGTTAACTTTTTGACTTTTTATGAAAAAATGTGTATTAAAAAATTGTATAAATTAAAAAATTATATAAATTAGTGTGTAGGGAAAAATTAAGATTGAGAGTTGTGTAACCGTAATTTTTGACTTTTAGTGAATAGTGATAACTTTTTAAATTTTTGAGTAATTTTTTGACTTTTTAACTTTTTTTTAACTTGTCAAACTTGACCTTATTGCTTTTCATATTTCTTACATCAAAGAAGTTTCAAACTTAATTGGTAGGGATTAGCGTGTTTTAGAATAGGGGATGCTGCAGCGCAGGCTGCACAGCAACAAATGCTGTGCAGTGAAATGGGCCCAGTTTGGGACCCATTTTGATAATCAGAGCCATTCATATTTTAGAATATATCAAGTAGAACATGTCTGCAAAAAATCAAGTTACTCGGATACCGTTTACCAATTTATTCACTCACATTTGTATCTATAAAAATAAAAAATAATTGTGATTTAAAGTATTAAAATGAATTCAAATGTGAGTGGATGAATGAGTAAGCGATATTCGATTAACTTGATTTTTTACAAGAATGTTCTACTTGATATATTTCAAAATATGAACATTTCGAATTATCAAAATGGACCTCGAAATAGGCCCATTTCGCTGCCCAGCAGTTGCTGCTACGCAACTTGGGTAGCAACATCCTCAATTCCAATTTTTTGTGGGTATTTGTTTTTATTTAATTATAGTTTTTAAATGTCAAAGATATTATTAAATCAATTATATACAAAATGGCAAATGTCAATATTACATTATTAAGCAATTTTTTTGTTGAACTTTTTAATTTCCGTGCATAACTTTGGTGTTAAATTAGAACAAAGTGACATTTTAATGATAAAAGTTTTAAAATTTTTCAAGGCTTCATACATTTTTTAACTTTCGTTATTTTTAAAACATTTATAAAAAATTTTATTTGCTAACTTAGCATATTAATTATTTAAATTAAGAATTATTGACAAAAAAAATTTACCTGAATTAATTCTTTTTGATATTTTTTAGTGTTTAATTCAATATTAGAGCTTCCAAATTAACTCATATCAGTTATGAACTGATAAATTATGATATAATTTAAATTTATTAGGACTAAGGCCAAGTTTGGCATGTGCCCAAAAAGTTAAAAAATTACTCAAAAAGTTAAAAAGTTATCGCTATTCACCAAAAGTCAAAAAGTACAGCTGCACAGCTCCCAATCATAATTTTCCCCTACACACTAATTTATACAATTTTTTAATATATATTTTTCCATAAAAAAATCAAAAAATTAACCCAAGCAACCATATTTTTTTTCTCAACTTTTTAGGATATCCCAAACAACCCCTAAGAAATGACCTACAATTTAGGGGGCTTCATCTTAAATAATTTTTTTATACATAAATATATATAACTATTCATTAAATTGTTTTAAACATAAATATAGAGTTTTTTTTTTGTTATTTTTTTATTTTAAAACTATAGTTCAAACTTTTTAATAAGCATGCAGAAAATAAGTCCATATTTCTTATTTTTATTATAAAAAATATTTATAAATATTTATTTACTAATCTAATAAATAGATAAGTCAAATGATTCATATAAGTTGAGAACAGAGCAAAATAATTTTTAATGATAGTAAAAGACAAGTTGGCATAAATCTAATGTTAAGCCCAAATTTAATATCCTAATTTATTTTTATGTAAATCTTATAACATTAGACAAATTATAATTTTCAGACTTCACAAAACATGAAAAAATTACTATATTGACAAATGCAATTTACCACTATCATATGATAAATTAAATTTACGAAACTCATAAGATGAAATGTATTTATATTTTATTATAAATATAATTTTTGTGATTTGTTTTTATTTTTTTACCACTTAAATTATGACATATATTTGTTATTAAGAACTTAGAGCATACAATTAATGACATTAGAATAAAAAAAAAATCTCTTATATGTAACTGTGATAAAAATGAATAAAATTTAATTAATTTTTAATCATTTTTGTTAAATATTATAGATAAATTTTTTAGATTATTATTTAATTTTAAAAATTAATTTTTGATTATTTATTTATACCTATGCATAGCATGAGTAATTATGTTAGTATACCATTATATAAAAAAATAGAGAAATAATATAATCTAAAATAAATTAAAACTCAAAATTTAACTTTTAATTAGTTCCCAAATTAACCTACAGGCTTGTTTTAAAAATTAAGTTAAAAATTAATTTTTTAATTTTTTTTTAAAAACGTAAAAAAAGAAAAAAAGAAAAAAAAAAGAGGGAGGGAAGAGTTGTCACTCAAAAAAAAGTCAAAAAACCAAAATTAACCATGTTCCAAAACAAGCCATAGTTCGTGTCCACTCCTTATTGGCAAACCTGAGAGCACACGGATCGCATAAAACTTACCCAGAACCGTCGATTAAATTCTAATCCAACGATCACAAACACAGAATCCCTTCTACACCACCGTATATATATAAGAATCCTCCCAAAATCAATCAATACGCTTTGCTCGGACAAAAAAAGCATCACAATAGCTATATAGTGGCTGTTTGTTTCTCGGGAAAATCGGTTTCTGACTGAGAAAGCACAGGAAGAAAATGGATGCCGGTGGAAAGGTGAAGAAAGGTGCCGCAGGAAGAAAGGGAGGCGGTCCGAAGAAGAAACCGGTTTCCCGGTCCGTCAAAGCCGGTTTACAGTTCCCGGTCGGTAGGATCGGCCGGTACTTGAAGAAAGGCCGGTACTCTCAGCGAGTCGGTACCGGTGCTCCGGTCTATCTTGCCGCCGTGCTCGAGTATCTCGCTGCTGAGGTCTCTGTCTCTGTCTCTGTCTCTGTCTCTGTCTCTCTTCTGTTCTATATTCTGTGTTCAAGTTTGTGTTTTGAAGTAAATGTTGAGATAGTTTGTTTAATGTCTTCAATTTATGTGCTGGGTTTTTTTTTTTTTTTTTTTTTTTTGTTTTTTTTTTTTTTTTTTTTTTTTTGGGAATGTGAATTTTCTTTGAGTTTGGTGTTTGATTTTCAAATTTTGCATTTTTTTTTTAGTTATTGTGAAATGTTTTTGGGGTAAGCTTATTGATATGTGTGTTTTACTAGGTTTTGGTTGTTGGATTGGATCTAGTAGGGCTACTCTTTTGTTTAAGTTGTGAAAAAAGCCCTAATCTTCTGTTTGGGTTTTGAAAAATGAAATATTTTCACTTTTTTGTTGGTTCATGTTGTGATTCTTGGCTTGTTAAATTGTTTAGGGTTTAGTTGAATGGAGATACAACCTTGAAATTGAAATCATTTGGTTGATTTCATTTTTTTTTTTCCTTCTGAGATTGCTTCCCTCAGTTAGGAAGAGAATTGTTATGAATTTTAATCTGATGCTATATTGGCTATCTTGGATTTAGGGTTTGTTGAGGGAAGTGAAATTACTTGGTCTTGTCCATTTTTTTATGAGTAACCCCCAAAATTATTAATGCTTATGCATTTTCGTAGCTGAACCTAATTAGGGTTTTCTATGTCATTTTCCTTTTCCATTCCTTCGATGAATGATATGGGAATTTTGGGGGAAAAAAAGAGGAAAGCAAATTCTCTCTCAAATGATGGAATCCATCAAAGAGATATGGTGGTGTTTGGGAAGTTTGGGACTTTTTTTTCATAAAGAGACAAACTTTTTGCAAAATAAAAAAAAACATCTAAACAAAATATTACATTCAACTTCATAATTATTTTATTTTATTTTCTCACAAATATTACATCTAATCACAAAATAAACTTACATTTCTGAGTTCTTTATTGAGAATAAAAACATTTTTGACTGAATGTAATTAAGAAAAAGTTTGATGCCATGTCTTTGGATACTAGTGTCAATAAATCCCGGAACCAAATTAAGTTTAAACATAGAAAAATAAAAGAAGGGGAAAAGAAAAGGTAGGGCCTGCTTGGTGCATTTTATGGAGGTTGCATATGATGTTTGGTTTTGTATTTTATGATGCAACAATTGCTTAAATAAATTTAAAAAGTTGATTATTGTGAAGTTGGGTGACATTTTTAGCTTTTTGGTTTTGATTATTAACTTAGTTGACAAATAATTGGACTAAAATGATAATAAATTAAATATGCCAATTTTGTTTATTTTCCTGTACAGTTTAGCTGTGGATGAGCAATGTCTCTTAGTGTTTGATTCATTGCAATGAAATGATCATTCTGACAAAATATCCATTCTTATGTTTGGTTGATTAAAAAAATAATGAAAATATATTATAAATAGAATGATTATTCATCATTGTAAGGGAATAATCATTCCATAATGAGTTTAGGGAATGACCATTTCATAATGAGTTTAAGGAATTACTATTTCATTTCAGTCCATTTCCATTCTATGTCATTTTAGTGAACCAGACAGCATTAGTAAATTTTGTATGATCTGATGATGGCTATGGTCGGTGTTGGAATTGTATTAGGTTTTGGAATTGGCTGGAAATGCTGCAAGGGACAACAAGAAGAACAGGATCATACCAAGGCATGTGCTTCTGGCTGTGAGGAATGATGAAGAACTTGGAAAGCTACTTGCTGGAGTGACAATTGCTCATGGAGGGGTGCTACCCAACATCAATCCTGTTCTTCTCCCTAAGAAAAATGAGAAGGCAACAAAGGAGCCCAAGTCTCCATCCAAGGCAACCAAGTCACCAAAGAAAGCCTAACTTCTTAAGAGTGTTAAAGAGAGAGTCTTGTTTACTTCTCTCTGTGTATGTAATTTCCTTTTCTGTTTGGTATGTAGGAAAGCTAGCATCATGTTGTTAGGGATTGTGTACTCTTTGTTTGAATATGCTTGTTAGCACATCAGTGTTGGAAATCACAGAAATTAAATTGTTAGTTTCTATTCTTAGTTGCCAATTTGATGGATTCTTGTTTTTATTTGCTCTCTCTAAATGCGGGTTTGGCTTGTCGTGTTTTATTGTCAAACATATTTGATGTTTTTGTTAAAAAAAAAATTGTAAATATTATTGAACTGGTTGATTGATATCAAATGGGTTAAATCTGGATCAAACACGACCCTCTTGTAATGCAATCTTCTGATGATAAAATGCAAATTCTTTCATTTACATGGTGGTTTATATTTGTGATCTGTGGATAGTGAAGTTGTGGCACAATAATGTAGAGCTGAAGGTACTGTCTCCATATAAATTGTAGAATGAACAGTTTGGGTGTTACACATTTAATGTGAATAATTGAATATTAGTGCTAAGTAGGGGTTTAATTGACCACCGACAACCTATCATCTTTGTCCTCTTGCGACAATGACACTACCGACCACTGCCACAATGAGGAGATCCGCAACAATGACAATGTTGAGTTAGAGATTTTGTGAAATTGTGTTTTGAATTTACAAATGGATTCAATGTATGTTTATGCATATGTTATATTTGTGTATTATATGTGTTTGAAAAATGTTGAATTACAAAATTTGCATTCAAGACTTGTAAATTTATAGATCAATTTCAAAGTGAAATCAGTTTGGCTCCGTTTGGCAAGAGCTAAACGGGGTTTTTTTGGCTATTTTAGCCACAAAAGACAAAATAGGCTATTTTAGCCACAAAAAACAAAATATCACATTCAACCCATAATCATTACATTCTTCTCTCACAAAAAAAGTCAAAAAAATCAAAAAGTCAAAAAGTCCTTCCCAAACCAAACTTTTTAACCCAGACTAAAATAGCCAAAAAAGCCAAAAAGCCAACCCACTTCCCAAACGGAGGCTTTGTAATTCTGTATAAACTAGTAGTAACAGTGTTATGCACGAGATTTTATAAATTTAAAAAAGTTATTATAATTATTTTAAAATAATTTAATATTTTGTCTTGTGGTATACATAAAATTTATAAGTTAATTTTTATGTTTATAATTTTTTAAATTATTAGTTTAAAAAAATTTAAATATATATATATATATACTATAAGTGTATTAAAAAAAAAGTTAAATTTAATTAAATAAGATTAAATGAGTTATGACATACATTTTCTTGTTATGAAAATATACAAATTTAAAAGTTATAATTAAGACAAATATACAATTTTATTATTAAATGTGAAGTGAAATGATATTTAATTATAATTAATATGATGTTTCTATTATTAATCTCATAATTTAAGTTACATTTCTTTTGATTTCAATTTCATAACTAAAAATACAATATGAATATAATACACACATAGATTTAGTGTTTAATATTTTCAAACTTTCATAATTTTCTTTTTATTTTTTTTTATCTAATTTGATTTTAAATTTGAATAGAATTTTTGATTTTATATGAATTATTTTAGCTTTTTCATCAAATTTTTATCAAATTTTAAAAGAATTTCAATCTTATCCCAATTCCCCCCCCCCAACCAATTTTGATGGAAAAAACAATAATTTTCACATTTTATCTTTTTAAATTTTAATCAAATTATAATTTGATAAATAAAAATATTAAGAGTTGAAGATTCTGGAATTATAGTGAAATAACATCTAGAAATAGTCAAAGTTTGAGTATGTGGTTGGTTGAAATATATAATTTAATTAATTCTTTTCTCATATTTGTGTAAAAATTGACACTTATGATTACATCCTTATAAGTTAGATTATTGAGGAAAAAAAAATTTGAGGTGTCAAATATTTTCGATTTGTAAATATCCTACATATTAAGGCTTGATTTGGCATGTCTTAAAAAAAACAAAAAATTAAAAAATTACTCAAAAAGTTAAAAAGTCATCACTATTTACCAAAAAAATTAAAAAATTAATTTAACACATAATTACATTTTAGACAACTCTGTCGTCCCACAACGGAGTGCCTTTTTGGAAAATTTGCACTTATTTAGGTACACAAATAACACGGTGCTCTTCGGCCCATAGGGCCCCATCACAGGTCCCGTTTTAATAATCTGAACTGTTGAATGTGTAGAACCCGTCGAGTACTATATGCCTAAAAAAAATCACGTTAATCGGAAATCGGTAACTATATGGTCAAATCAGTTAAAATTTATAAAATGGATGGCGTTATAGTTAACGGTAACTGCTCTGATCAGACAGCTGTCGATATCCGATCAATGTGATTTTTTACAAGCATATAGTATTCAACGAATTTTACACATCGAACGGTTTTGATTAGAAAAATGAGACTGTGGCAGGTCTCCACGGGCCGAACAACACCTTCAATTCACTGCCCGAAAAGCAGAGAACCATCTCCCCCTACTCTGCACACGCTGTCCCTCACCATACAACCTATTCCATCACAATCTTCTCCTATACATAGTTTATACAATTTTTTATACACATTTTTTCATAAAAAGTTAAAAAATTATCCCAAACAACCATCTTTTTTCCCTCCACTTTTTAGTCCAAAAAATCAAAAAGTGCACTTATTTAGGACACCCCAAACAACCCTTAATTTTTTTTTTGTGGCCTTTGAATATGTGTTTATCAGTTTTGTTTTATGAATATAAACAATTGATGTTTCAATTTAAAAATTAAAAAGTAAAAAAAAAATAGATTGGATTTTTTAGAGATAAAAGAAACTATTTAACTCTTCTATATACTATTTAAGATGGACTATTTAATCACATAAAAAAATAAAAATTATATTTAGAGATTATCCCTATATATTATGCTATTATATACAACTATAGCCGTAACAAATTAATTATAATATATATGAAAGGTTATATTAAGCTTTTATTTTCAATTAATTGAATTATAATTAACAAATTAACAAATAGCTGTAATTGTATAATAGGATAGAAAGAGGATAAAAATAAATAACACAATGATATTTAAAAGTTTTAAATTTACCTAATGTTGTAGTAAAATTTAGAATTCTCAATAAAGTTTCACATTTTCTATAAAATAAAATGACAATAAAAAATAAAAAAAATTTCTACCCATTTTTTTTATTTCAATTTTATGGTCTTCATTGAAGAAAACAAAATCTGATCAAAATCCTTAACACAGAACTAACATAGATATTTCAATTGCAATCATAATCACCAATAATTCTTCATAATCACCAATAATTCTTCTCTACCATGCAAACTTATAAATAAACACATAAATCTCACAAAAATTGAAACCAGAACTGTAGCGACTCTAATTTTTCGTAAGTCTTATTTATTATTATTATATTATTTTATTTTTGACTTTATTAATTACGTGGTTACATGAGAATTTAATATGGTATTTAATTATATATAATTAATCCAAATATTTATATATTTTTATTTATTATATAAAAAAAAGAGGTGTTATATATATATATTTAATCTTATATTTATATTTATATATATTATAATTATGTTGTATTATATAATATAATATATTATAATATTTTATTAGGTTAGAATAGGATTTGGTAATCTATCAAAAGAAAAGAAAAGAAAGAGAGGTACGACATCAAAGATAAAGCCGAGAGAGAGAGGGAGAGAGAGAGAGAGATTCATCCAAAACCATAGGCAGCGCATGCAGAGAAGAGAGAGACGGCTTGGAGAGAAAGTGGTGAGGAAGAGGAGACAAAAAAAAAAAAAAAAAGGAAAAAGGAAGAAAAAAAGATTAGGGTTTTGTTTTGGTGATTCCATTAGTTTTTCAAATAATTCTTTGATTTTTAAAAAAATATTGTGAGAACAAAACCTACTTTTCTTGATTTATATTTAATTCGTTGTTTTTATTTATTTATTTATATTTATTTAATGTTGAATTGATTTCATATTTGCATGTAGATGATTGATCGATTTTAATTATTTTGATTAGTTGTGCATGTAAGGTTTAGGATTTTTAGATGATTGATTGATTTTAATTATTTTGATTAGTTGTGTATGTAATGTTTATTGATTGATTTTAATTATTTTGATTAGTTGTGTATGTCAGGTTTAGGATTTTTATATAGATTTATTTTGTGGTTGTAATCACACTCATGGTTATATGAAATTAAAATTAATTAGGAACTCATAGATAAATTCCTTATACTCCACCATAACTCCATGGATTATTATTTTATTTGAGTGATTGTGAGAAAGAGTATATAAAAAAAAGTGAGGATTATGAGATTTATTTGAATGTCTTAGGCTTTGGCATTGTTATGTTGTTCTCATGACTGAGATGTTTTGTATATGTATATTGTTGCCTCCTTCTCATGAGTAGATGAGTACTTTGATTTACGCGCGTACGTATATGCTAACCATTCCGGGGAGTGTAGGTCAAATTCGGGATGATAACCCCTTATAAGTTTGGTTTCGGAGCGGTGTTAGGTATATGGAAGGCACATGGGATATATGTGTAGGCCGGAAATGGAGGCCGAAGTGGTGGGGTTAATGTACAAAGAATTTAATTATGAGTTTATTAGTATACTGTGAATTATATTGATTTGTATATCTTGAAAAATAGTAAACGATCTTGATAAATTATGAAATTTGAGTAGAGGCATGTATACGTGATTCTAGACAACTTTTGTGTTTTAACTTTTTATTAAAAAGACCGATTATAACTTATAATCGGATGATCTTGGTTATTGTAGTTTTAATTCATTTTAGCAATGCAAATTTTAGAGGCTGTTTTAACCCACAAAACGAGCTCATTTTTATTGGTTTCGCGAAAACTGAAGTAAAACATTATTCTGCACACTTTTTGTGTTTTGAACTTTTCCGAAAAAAATCATCTTAGGACAGTTTCTTTTCATTTTTAGTTTCAGATTTTTCGGTTGAAATCCGTCTAGTTTTTTTTATCAAGTTTTTCTCTCAACCTGTTCAGTTTCTACTAAATTCATTCACTTTGCCTTTTAGAAAATTTGATTATGTACAACTTTTGTTCTTTGAGGTTTGGTCAATTCGAATTATTTAAGCATGAAATGGTGCATTTTTATACTTCTTTAACAAGTTGCTTATGATTAAATTATACGAACTTTATTTTTTGCAGGATGGTGGGTCTTACTAATTTTTTTTTTGCAGGGCTGACTCCCATATTTTCATTTCTATTTTATTTATTTCATACTGAATTTATATTTTATTGTGTACGGGTAAGAAACTAAATGCCACCGTATCTCGAGAAACTACCCATTCGTTTCGGTGCGGATGGAACTACTTGTCTTATCCTGTAGCAAGAATTAAATGTATTTTTGTTTGTTTCTGGTGGACACGTGAGTGTTAAATCTTGTACTCATACCAGCATACTTGTATACTGACCCGTTTTGTCTCTTGGCAATTCGGGTGCGTTCTGTTTGAGTGCAGTTGAGCTTCATTTGTAGAATTAGTGGGGGCTACGGTGGTGACGTGGATTAACTATAGGTGTTGGACATGTCTTTTGGATTTCTTTAATTTTCTTGAGTTTAGGGTTGATATTAGTTTATTTTTTTAAATTTTTTTTACGACTTTAGTATTAGGATAATGTGGCATGGTTTGTAACCGTACATTATTTAAGTTATTTTGACTACGTATTGTTACTTTAATGTTGGAGATATTGGTTAGTTATGAAATTATAGTGGATGGTTTGGTTGGAATTTAGTTTTTTTTTTTTTTTTTTTTTTTTTGTTTCACCCATTGGATTTGGATGATGGAATATTGATTGGGGTTTAGTCCTAATTTAATATTTAATTGTCTAAATTTTGGGGCGTGACAATTTGGTATTAGAGCTCTAGGTTACCCTAGACTTGTGAGAGTCTAGGGGATCCTTGGATTGTGGAAACATGGGTTAGCTGGTTTACGTTGGTGGTTGAATTTCTTCTAAATATTTATGAACGAATTTTTGTGTGTTTAACTTGAAGGTGATGACTGGAAGGTATAATTTGAGAAGCGTTGAGCCTAATGGCACAGGGGAAGAAACAACTGCTAACGCAGCGGCAGTGGCGACTGCTACCGAGGCAACCAATACGGTGTAGGTTAATGTGGGGGAGATGATGCCTCAGTTACTTCAGGTTATTTAGAACAATAATCAAGGCCAGCAGGGAGATCCCTTTGCGAAGAGAAACAAAGACTTTGGTGCTTTGGGAGGTCAAAAATTCTCTGGAGATGAAGGACCCATTGTAGCTGACGCTTGGGTTTAGAAATGTGAGATGGTATTTGGTCGTATATAGCTCACCGAGGTTCAAAAACAAGAGTTAGCGACACATCAGCTTGAGGGAGCAACCCTATTTTGGTGGAACTCGTGGAAGGAGGGTCTAGATTTAACAACTTTGACTTGGGCAGATTTCAAGACTCATTTTGACCGGAAGCTTGTTCTTGCTGCTATTCGATCTCAACTGAGTGATGAATTTTCAAAGTTGACTCAAGAGGGTAGAACAGTGATCGAGTATGTCACCAAGTTTAATGAGTTGTCTCGTTATGCTCCTTACTTGGTCGACATGCAGGAGAAGAAGAATAAGAAGTTTATTAAGGGATCGAATCATTACTTATCTAAGTCCCTTATTCCTTTTGATGTTGAACCGTTTGACAGAGTTCTTGACTTGGCACTGAAGTATGAGGAAAATAAGAAGCAGTTTAAAGAAGGGAAGGTCAAGGTCAAGGTCAAGATCGGAGAGACTTCTAGAGGGATTCACTTCCAGCAGCGGGATGGGAACAGATACCGACCCTATGATCGAAGGCATAGGGGTCAGCAGTTTCAGAGGCCACAACAACAGGGTAGTCAGGGAAATTTCAGATCTCAGGGTAATTTCTGGCCTCAGGGCAATTTCCAGCCCGAGGGGCACTATTATCAGAGGCAGGATGGTCTACATCCTTAGGGGTATCAAGGACAGCAGCAACAAGTGCCACAATTGGGTTATCGTCCTCCCGTACCTCAATTAGAGAGGTCTCCACCTATCCGACCAGTAGCGCCTCAACCGATCAATAGGAAGTGTTTTGGGTGTCAGCAGTTAGGGCATGTAATCAAGGATTGCCCTCAGAGACAGCAGGCGCGACAGGGTCAGACAGCTCCAGCCAGGGCATTTGCAGTGATGCCAGGAACTGACAAAGTGCAAGGTACTTGTAATCTCTTTCAAGAACCCATTAGAGTACTTTTTGATATCGGTGCCTCTCATTCTTTTATATCTAGACAGTTTGTAGAAAGAGAACATATCGTAACTACCTCATTGTCTAGACCTATTCGTGTTATGACTCTTTTAGAAGGGGCAGTTATTCTTTATGAGATGCGTAAAGATTTTGAGATTGACCTTGCTGGTAGAGTCTTGTATGCATACCTAATTGTGTTAGGGTTTGAGGGGTTTGTAATTATTTTGGGTATGGATTGGCTGCAAAAACACTTTGTGACTCTACATTGTGCTGGAAGGATTGTAAATATAGATATTCCTAGTATGCCATAGCTTACCCATACTTCTAGCGATGGAGAAGAGTCGGTGATGACAAGTTTTCTATGCTCAGTAGAAATCCCTAGGCAGGATATTAGTGAGGTAGATGTGGTACGTGATTTTGAGGATGTATTTCAAGAGATACCTGGACCTCCACCTTGACGTGTAGTAGAATTTCGCATTGACCTAGTGTCGGGAACTGCACCGATTTCTAAGGCGGCATATAGAATGGCGCCTAAGGAGCTTGTGGAGATGAAAAAGCAGCTAGAAGAGATGTTTCAGAAAGGGTTCATTCGTTCAAGTAACTCCCTGTGGGGAACACCTGCGATCTTTGTCTCCAAGAAATATGCCACTCTTTGTATGTGCATAGATTACAGAGAGCTAAACAATGTGACTATCAAGAACAAGTATCCGCTACCTATAATTGATGACTTGTTTGATCAGTTGAAGGGGACAACCATGTTCTCTCAATTTGATCTTAGAACGGGTTACCATCAAATTGGTGTGTCAGAGGAAAGTATACCGCTTACTGCTTTTTGGACCCGGTATGGGTTGTACGAATTTGCTGTAATGCCTTTTGGTTTGACCAATGCTCTTGCTTATTTCATGGACTTGATGAACAAAATTTTTCAACCATATCTAGATAAGTTTGTGATTATCTTCATAGATGATATCTTGGTGTATTATAAGAATGAGAAGGAACATAGAGAACACTTGAAAGTTGTATTGTAGACTTTGAGGGAGCAACAGTTATACGCTAAGTTCAGTAAGTGTCACTTTTGGGAGAAAAAAGTTTGATTTTTAGGGCATGTTGTATCCAATCAAGGGATATCAGTAGATCTTGAGAAAGTTGTTGCGGTTAAAGAATGGAAGTAGCCTACGAACCCTACAGAGGTGAGAAGTTTTTTAGGACTAGGTAGTTATTACAGGAGATTTATAGAGAAGTTTTTCATTATTGCAGCACCCATGACCAAGTTGACTTGCAAGAATATGAAGTTCTTATGGACAGATGATTGTGAGAAAGCTTTCCAGGAGTTGAAGCAGCGGTTAACTACAGCTCCGGTGTTAACTATATTGGTACAAGGGGAAAAGTTAGTGGTGTTTACTGATACGAGTGGAACTGGGTTGAGATGTGTGTTGATGCAACATCAGAAGGTTGTATCTTATGCTTCTCGACAATTGAAACCTCATGAGAGACGATACCCTACTCATGATTTAGAGTTGGCAGCAGTTGTTTTTGTGTTGAAAGTGTGGTGACACTACTTGTTTGAGGAGCACTTTGAGTTGTACACAGATCACAAGAGTCTCAAATATCTCTTTTCTCAAAAAGAGTTGAACATGAGGCAACAGAAGTGGGTTGAATTAGTCAGTAGTTATGATTTCGAGATTCTTTACCACCCGGGGAAAGGAAGTGTGGTCGCTGATGCGTTTAGTCGACAACATGGAATTATAGCTTCTTTGATGATTCAAGAATGGAAGTTCTTGGAGTTAATTTTGATGTATGATATTCAACTAATAGACAATGCTAAGAGGGCATACATTGGTAGTTTGACCGTGCAGCCGACGTTACTGGGTAAAGTTCGTCAGATGCAGAATTTAGATGGGTTTCTCGTCAGCAAGCTCGATGACCTTGTAGTGGATTTGATCGATGATTGTCCTACTGATTGGTCTGTGGACTCAGATGGGGGATTGCAATTCAAGGGCAGGTTGTGTGTACCTAACATTGTTGAATTGAAGAAAGAGATTATGGATGATGCCCATAGGTCCCGATATACCATTCACCCTGGTGGGACTAAAATGTATCATGACCTAAAGAGAATGTTTTGGTGGGAAGGTATGAAGAAAGACGTAGGAGAGTATGTTTCTCGATGTTATGTGTGCTAATAGGTTAAGGTAGAACACCAACGACCGTTTGGACTTTTGTAGCCTCTTGAGATTCCTATTTGGAAATGGGAGTACATCTCTATGGACTTCATGGATGGATTGTCGTGGTTTAAGCGAGGCAACAAATTTATTTGGATGATAGTGGATTGACTCACCAAGTCTGCTCATTTTATTCCTATCAGTGTTCACTGAACTGCGGATAAATTGGTTAGGCTATATATTCGGGAGGTGGTGCGACTTCATGGCGCACCAGTTTCTATAGTTTCGGATCGTGATCCGTTGTTTGTGGCAGAGTTTTGGGAGAGTTTTCAGCATGCTTTGGTTGCTAGTTTAAACTTGTGCACGACTTATCATCCTTAGACAGATGGGCAAACTGAACGAGTAAATAAGATCTTAGAGGATATGTTGAGAGTTTGTGCCCTCGATCTTGGTGGTAGTTGGGAAGAACACTTGCCATTGGTGGAGTTTGCTTATAATAATAGTTATCACTCCAATATCGGGATGGCACCTTTTGAGGCTTTGTATGGGAGGCCATGTCGATCAAATGCTTGTTGGATGGAGGTAGGAAATGCGTCATTGTTAGGGCCAGAGTAGGTGAGAGAGACCACGAAGAAGGTGAACATTATTCGGGAACATATTAAGACTGCACAGAGTCGTTAGAAGAGTTATGCTGATAGAAAACGTAAGGGGGTTGAGCTGAATGTTGGAGATTTTGTGTTTTTGAAGGTCTCGCCGATGAAGGGTATTATACGGTTCAGAAAGAGGGGAAAGTTGGCACCTAGATTTGTGGGACCATATGAGATCACTGAGAAGATTGGTAACGTGGCTTACAAATTAGCTCTACCACCTGCCTTAGCTATGATTCACAACGTGTTCCATGTATCTTTATTGCGGATGTGTGTGCAAGACCTTCCCAAGTAGTATCACCAGAGGTGTTGGAAATTAGTGATGATCTAACGTATGTTGTGCGACCGGTTACTATTCTAGACGGGATGTTTTGAGGTGTGTATATTGTAGCGATCCTAATTTTTCGTAAGTCTTATTTATCATTATTACTTTATTTTATTTTTGAATTTATTAATTACGTGGTTACATAAGAATTTAATGTGGTATTTAATTAATTTAATGTGTTATTTAATTATATATAATTAATCCAAATATTTATATATTTATATTTGTTATATAAAAAAAAGAGGTGTTATACATATATATATATATATTTAATCTTATATTTATATTTATATATATTATAATTATGTTGTATTATATAATATAATATATTATAATATTTTATTAGGTTAGAATAGGATTTGGTAATCTATCAAAAGAAAAGAAAAGAAAGAGAGGTACGACATCAAAGATAAAGCCGAGAGAGAGAGGGAGAGAGAGAGAGAGATTCATCCAAAACCATAGGCAGCTCATGCAGAGAAGAGAGAGACGGCTTGGAGAGAAAGTGGTGAGGAAGAGGAGAACCAAAAAAAAAAAAAAAGGAAGAAAAAAAATATAGGGTTTTGTTTTGGTGGTTCCATTAGTTCTTCAAATAATTCTTTGATCTTCAAAAAAATATTGTGAGTACAAAACCTATTTTCCTTGATTTATATTTAATTCGTTGTTTTTATGTATTTATTTGATGTTGAATTGATTTCATATTTGCATGTAGATGATTGATTGATTTTAATTATTTTGATTAGTTGTGTATGTAAGGTTTAGGGTTTTTAGATGATTGATTGATTTTAATTATTTTTTTTAGTTGTGTATGTAAGGTTTAGGATTTTTAGATGATTGATTGATTTTAATTATTTTGTTTCGTTGTGTATGTAAGGTTTATGGTTTTTAGATGATTGATTGATTTTAATTATTTTGATTAGTTGTGTAAGCCAGGTTTAGGGTTTTCATATGAATTTATTTTATGGTTGTAATCACACTCATGGTTATATGAAATTAAAATTAATTATGAACCCATAGATAAATTCCTTATACTCCACCATGACTTCATGGATTACTGTTTTATTTGAGTGATGGTGAGAAAGGGTGTATAAAAAAAGTGAGAATTATTAGATTTATTTGAATGCCTTAGACTTGGCGTTGTTATGTTGTTCTCATGAGTGAGATATTTTGTATATGTATATTGTTGCCTCCTTCTCATAAGTAGATGGGTGCTTTGATTTACGCGCGTACGTATATGTTAACCATTCGGGGAGTGTGGGTCAAACTTGGGACGATATCCCTGTGCAAGTTTGGCTTCGGAGCAGTGTTAGGTATATGGGAGGCACATGGGATACATGTGTAGGCCGGAAGTGCAGGCCGAAGTGGTGGAGTTAAGGTACAAAAATTTTAATTATGAGTTTTTTAATATACCGTGAATTGTATTGATTTGTACATCTCGAAAAATAGTAAACGACCTCGATAAATTATGAAATTTGAGTAGAGGCATGTATACGTGATTCTAGACAACTTTTGTGTATTAACTTTTTATTAAAAAGATTGATTAGAACTTCTAATCGGATGATCTTAGTTATTGTAGTTTTGATTCATTTTAGCAATGCAAAATTTAGAGGCTGTTTTAACCCACGAAACGAGCTTATTTTTATTGGTTTCACGTAAATTGAAGTGAAACATTATTCTGCACACTTTTTGTGTTTTGAACTTTTCCGAAAAAAATCATCTTAGGACAGTTTCTATTCGTTTTCAGTTTCAGATTTTTCGATTGAAATCCGTCTAGGTGCTTCTATCAAGTTTTTCTCTCAACCTGTTCAGTTTCTACTAAATTCATTCACTTTTCCTTTTAGAAAATTTGATTCTGTACAACTTTTGTTCTTTGAGTTTTGGTCAATTCGAATTATTTAAGCATAAAACGGTACATTTTTATACTTTTTTAGCAAGTTGCTTATGATTGAATTATACTAACTTTATTTTTTGTAGGATGGTGGGTCTTACTAATTTTTTTTGCAGGGCTGACTCACCATGTTTTTATTTCTATTTTATTTATTTCATACTCAATTTATATTTCGTTGTGTACGGGTAAGAAACTAAATGCCACCGTATCTCGAAAAACTATCCATTCGTCTCGGTGCGGATGAAATTACTTGTCTTGTCTCGTAACAAGAATTAAATGTATTTTTATTTGTGTCCGGTGGACACGTGGGCGTTAATTCTTGTACTTATACTAGTATACCTGTATACTGGCCCGTTTTGTCTCTTGGCAACTCGGGTGCGTTCTGTTTGAGCGCAGCCGAGCTTCCTTTGTAGGATTAGTTGGGGCTACGGTGGTGATGTGATTAACTATAGGTGTTGGATATGTCTCTTGGATTTCTTTTGTTTTCTTGAGCTTAGGGTTGATATTAGTTTATTTATTTTTTATGACTTTAGTATTGAGATAATTTGGCATGATTTGTAACCGCAGATTATTTAAGTTATTTTGACTACGTATTGTTACTTTAATGTTGGAGGTATTGGTTAGTTATGAAATTATGGTGGATGGTTTGGTTGGCGTTTAGTTTTTTTTTTTTTTTTGTTTCACCCATAGGATTTGGATGATGGAATATTAATTGGGGTTTAGTTCTAATTTAATATTTAATTATCTAAATTTTGAGGCGTGATAGGAACCAAAACCGAAATCGAAACCAAACCAAAACCAAAACCAAAACCAAAACCAAAATCAAACTAATAGCAGAGAAGGAGAATCACACATGGAAAAAAAAATAAATAAAAAACAAATAAATTTATGAAATGAGAGAATGTTATCTCCAACAACTTAGACCTCGCCTAACCCAATCTATTAGCTCATTCGCCAATGCCCGTGAAGTCTAGGAGTTGAGATAACTAATCAGATTATTTTTTAAATAGGTCTTAAAAATTGACTAATCTATCACATTAAGTGATTTAAAATTTTGATAGATATACATAAGAAAAATAGATAATTATGTTACTAAATCATAATTCAAATTTAGATATTGTCATTTTTTTTTGAAATCCATTTCTAAATTCTTATCTTTTTAGATATTCTTATCTTTTTATTTTTATTTTGTGTGGTTTGTATTTGGTTTGTTTGTTTGTTTGTTTTTTAATTTATTTAAGATGGAATTTTGGGTTTTTATTATTTTTTTTACAATTTAATTTATCTGTGGTTTTTATTTGTTTTTAATTATTATTATTGCCACGACCCAAACCCGCCCCTATGGGTTTAGCACCGTAACCGGCCAGTAATCCGTGATTACCAAAGGCCTGCTTAACAGTAAAGACAGTAATGCAAAGTACAGGGGCTGACGGAAGCCAAAATAGTAATAAAAGATGTCCAATGAGTTGTGGCAGTCTGTATGCAAAAAGACTTTTCCGAACATAATCACATTCATAAGTAAAACATATATACACCATATGTACAAACATTCAGGTTAGAGACCAAATCCCTAATTAGCACAGTGCAGTACAAGTCTTAAACAGTATTACAAAACAGAGACGGAAGGGTGAAACTGAGACACCCTAAAACAGCCTTAGCTCGGTCAGACTTAGAACCTCGAGGTGAGGAACAATGGTTGGCTTGTCAAAAAGGGAGTTAACCCGACGCTCCTAGCTCCGGTCCGGTGCCTGGATACCTACATATAAATATAAACAGTGAGCTAAAACCCAGTGAATAACATATGTGTGAAGGGGTTAAGAATGAATGTCCTTTCAGTATTTAAAACAGTCATTTAGAAACCATAATGGTCATAAATGGTATATCCCATAGCAAAACAGTACAGTAGGTCTTAATAGACTGAACAGTCAGTTGATGGCCATCATAACAGTAAACAGTAATGGTTCCAAACATGGGAACCGACAGAGATCTTTGTAACAGTAGCAGTACCAGTACCAGTACAGTTACAGTAGATTGCTATGGATGCCACGAATTCAGTGCACAAATAGGACAAACATTCATTCAGTAAGAAATATTATTTCAGAAAGCAGTACAGTAAATTATTCAGGAAATATTCATGATTGAACATATCTTTACAACATTGTTACTCACAGAGCACTGGGCTATAGGCAGCTAATGAGCGTCCTCGGATGCCAACCCTACACAGTTACAGAACGAGCACACAATAAGTTACAAACTTGGGAATCAACAACTTAGTCCTTATCTTGAGTCGGTGTGGTTCTACATCAATAACCTCATTAAGATGCCTTAAACTAGGCCTAGGAATCCCTAGGATGAAATGAGGATGCAAAGATGTACTTTAAAACACTTTTCAAAATTTTCAGAAAATAGGGGTCTCGCTCGAGCGTGGCTTTCTTCGCTCGAACGAGCTTGTCAAAACAGTTCGATGTCAAAACAATGGCACTCAGTTCGATGGCAAGATCTTCAGGGGCTTCTGCGAAGAATACAAGATAGAATTCTACAACTTTACACCTGCATACCTTCAAGCGAATGGCCAAGCAGAAGTTTTAAACAAAGACGTCCTAGATGGTTTAAAGAAAAGGTTGGAGAGAGAAAGAGGCAAATGGGCTGAGGAGCTTCCTCATGTTTTGTGGGCTTACTGTATCACACCTCGACGATCAACTGGAGAAGCGCCTTTTTCCTTGGCTTATGGCATGGAGGCAATAATCCCACTAGAAATAGGCCTCTGTACTATTAGAAGTGAAAATTTTGACCTAGACTTAAATAGAGAGGCCATAGCCTTAGAACTCGACCTTGCAGAAGAGAGAAGAGAAAGAGCTCTAGTTCACATTGCTTCATACTAGCAGGAGTTATCCAGAAAATATAACAAAATGGTACATCCGAGGCAATTTAAGATCGGGGATTGGGTATTGCGCAAAGTAATGGGCAACACTTTGGTGCCCGGAGATGGCAAGTTGGGACCTAACTGGGAAGGACCATACAAAGTGGTTGGTTTAGCGGGAAAAGAGGCATGCCACTTGGAAGATGGAGACAGCAAGACCATTCCTAGGCCATGGAACACTGCCAATCTCACGTTATTTTATTTTTAGCTTTTTTTTAGAATATTTGTAATTTTTTCCATTTTTTCAAATAAAGCAAGTAGTTTACTTTTTCAGTATAAGTCTTTCTACTGTAAAAGTTGTTCTCAGTTATTGCCTGCAAGGGGCAAACAGAAAGTTTGGCAGGAATAACCAAACAAGTTAGCTCTCTTCAGCCGAGATAAGGATCTAGACTAAAGAATGTTGGCCGAAAAAATCAACATTGGGCTCTCTTCAGCCGAGATCAGGATCTGGGCTGAAGAGGTTGGCAGGAATGACCAACATTTATTTCTCTTCAGCCGAGATCAGGATCTGGGCTAAAAAGGTTGGCCAGAAAAACCAACATTGAGCTCTCTTCAGCCGAGATCAGGATCTAGGTTGAAGAGGTTGGCAGGAATAACTAACATTTATCTCTCTTCATCCGAGATCAGGATCAGGGCTGAAGAGGTTGGCAGGAATAACCAACATTTATTCTCTTCAGCCGAGATAATGATCTAGGTTGAGGAGGTTGGCAGGAATAACCAACATTTATTCTCTTCAGCCGAGATAAGGATCTAGGCTGAAGAAGTTGGCAGGAATAACCAACATTTATCTCTCTTCAGCCGAGATAAGGATCTAGACTAAAGAGGTTGGCAAGAAAAACCAACATTTATCTCTCTTCAGCCGAGATCAGAATCTGGGCTGAAGAGGTTGGCAGGAATAGCACAACATTTATTCTCTTCAGCCGAGATAAGAATCTAGGCTGTAGAGGTTGGTAGGAATAGCCAACATTTATGTCTCTTCAACCGAGATAAGGATGTAGGCTGGAAAAGGTTGAAGACATAGATTAAAAAGCTAATAAACAGGGATGGTTATCTCGGCCAAAAACGTTCCAGACATGCCAATTAAAGTTGAGACAAACACAAGCAGGATGTGAACCAGGCAAAAAGAACGGAAAATAGCAGATTTCATTCAAAATCAGAACTGCATTACATGAGGAGGGGCTTTAGCCCAGTTATAAATTCTTTCAAAAAGTTAAAAGAAGAAAATACATGATCCAGCAAATAGGTCATCCAAATTAGCATCCAAGTCAACCCGAGCTTCACCACTCGATTACCCGGTGTTGGCAGGTAAGTCGGTCACTGCCACATCTTTAATCGTAACGGGCACCGGTGGATCCACCCGAGCTGACTGAGCAGTTTGGAGACCGGGTTCACCAGTAGCAACTGGGATGTTTTCTGGTTCTGGGGATGCATCATCTTCCTCCCCTACTTGGAGCAATTTTTCTTGGATAGCATTGGCGTAGTCCGTCATGTAACTCGGAATGAAGTGGGGAAAAGGGTTCTGGAAGACCTCGGTTTCTTGGCCAAAACTGAGCTTTATTGCAGCCGCTTTCCATCCGCATTTAAAAAATATATCCTTTGAAGCTTCGCACTGTAGAATGTATGTGGCTTCTCCTTTCTTGTAGCCACGGTCTTCTGCATCTTCCATCTTCTTCTGCAGCTCGGCGATCTCTGTACCCTTCTTTTTCTCGAGCTTGGCCAGCTTGAGCAGATATTTGTCTTTCCGCTCGGCCAAAGCCTTCTGCTTATCTGCTTCAGCCGAGTTAACCAGCCTGGTGAGTCGCGCTATTTCAGTCTGTAGCTCGGTCATTTTTTGTTTGGATTCCTCTAGTTCGGCTGTTTTAGCTTTGGCTTCTGCCATGACCAACCGTGTGGTCTTACGCAGCTCCAACACACGCTTGTGAGCAACGTGATTCTTCTGCATGGCCTACAAAAAGAGAGATAGCGATTGTGGTTAAAACCGTGCAAACACATGTATGAACTGGAAAGACAAGCAGAGGAAGAACTTACCAGCACCATCGAATTTGTAGCCGAGTGAATGGCCTTCAGCTCGGTTAGATGATCGTGATACTCCATGTCGGCTGGTAAACACACGCTCTTGGCGAGGTTGAAGGCAAGCGAGTGGTCTTTTTCTGCAACCACTGAATCTGTATTTGTTATGGCTCGGTTCTTGTAAGTCACTCTTGGTACCCACTCTAAAAGGCTAGCCCGGTCAGAACGCACGGGTTCTGGGCTCGGTTGTGTGGATTGAGGGAGCACGGTGTCATCTTCATCAACAAGACATGGCTCGGTCGTAGAGGTGCGAGCACGCTTATTGGGCCAAGACGACGAGGCCTGGGTTATTGGAAGGGCTACCACGGCCTCATGTGTTTGTCTAGCTTGTGGGATCTCAGCTTGATGAGTGCTTTGACGGCTCTTTTCTTGGCCATTTTTTGTTCCTTTATTAGCAGGAGTAGCCTAATTTGAGGAAGTGCGGGATCTGGTTCAGGGGATGGCTCAAGGAGAAAGTCGGTTACCCTGGTCTTCCTCATTCCGCTATATTTATAGATCGGTTTGAAGTTTAGTAGCTCAGCCCAACCTCAATCACGGTATCGAAGCGCGGCGTAGAGAGCGTCCAAGTTGGGGTACTGATATTGTGACTTAAGCTGGTTCAAGTCTGCATAAGGAAAAATGCCAACGGTAAGCCCGGTGAAGAACTTAAAAAACAGCAAGGGCAAAAAACAGACAAATTGAGCCGAGGTGTTTATACCGGCTGTGCCTTTATTCCAATTAATACCGTAGCCCGGTATCTGGGCTTCCTGGTCTTCAAAATTGCCAGAAACCCAGAAAAAGTCGTCGTCATTCACGCCTTTGTCCAGTGTGTTTTTAATTATTTTCTCGCGGCGTCTCCTTATTCTTAAATAGTATACCCAGCCGTCTTCATTCTGGCTAAGTGAGTATTTGTGAAAAAGCTCGGCTAAACCGAGGTTAAGGCAAAGCCGATGATTTAGCACGGCGATGCCATTTATTATTCTGTAAGAATTGGTGCTAAGCTGGGTTGGGCATAGTCTAGTTTGCCTAAGGAATTCATAAAGGAGTGGCTGAATAGGAAATCGAAGTCCAGCTTCAACTATGGATATCACGGTGAAGGGGACGAAGCCCAGTTTTCCCCAGGGCGTCGTGTCTAGCTTGGCAAAAGAAAGGTGGACATCATCAGGAATGTTGTAGTCCTTGCGGAATTCGGTGATGGCCCTAGGGGAATTTACTAAAAACCGGTATTTACCCATTTTACTTAAATTATGTATAAATTAGCTCGGAACCTTAGCTCGGTGTTGAGATGACGTTGAGTATCTCGGTTGAGCGTGCAAAGGTGTGCCTGGCCAAACCTAGTCAAAGTTTGCAAAGTGAAGATGAAAAGTGTTATGCCCAGACAACTGAACCGGGCTAAAAGAGAAGGATAAACAAATGATAAAAACTCTAGATCGGCTAAGTGGATTGCAACCTTTAGCTCGATCATAGTGCAAGTTTTTAGCCCGGTCATTGAGCATTAAGGGCCCTAGTCCGGTTAGGACACAAGTTTTTAGCTCGGTTATTGGGTAAGGTTTCCTAGTCCGGTCGAGTTTGCACCTATCACAAATTGGTTCCTAGTTCGGTCAAGGTGTTATTTTCGATCGAAAACATCACATTTCAGATTGGTTGTAAACCTAGTTAAGAGTATAGTTAGGGTATTATTATGTGGGTTTTGGGGCTTGAGTAGTTCTTACCCATCTATGTGAAAACTATAGTAGTATATTTCGAAAAACGTGTGTTTGCATTTCTATACTATACATATTCACAAAAGTAAAAACAAAGAAAGAGAAAGAATTTGAGTCACTTACATCTTCGAAATGAGGGGACGAAGGTCAGGATTGTAAGGCTGCCGACGAAAGCACAGATCTTTTCAAGTGCTAGGATGGAGACTTAGAAGGCAAGAAACGAAGATGAACAGTGGTATTTTTGATTCAAAAAGGAGGTTTTTTCTATAAAGTGTGAATTTGGGCGGGACTGTTCAAAATTTGCGGAGTACGAAGATGGCTGTGACAGCTATACTTGGCCAATGGGTTCCTGCCACGTGTCCAAGGGAAGGGAAAATGATTCAGACATACAGAGCACTTGAAAAGACGTTTATGGACCAGCCTCATAGGTAGTTCGGTGGAGAGCGAGTTTGGTTGGCTTGAAAGTATCTAGCTTAGCTGGAGAAGAATAATCCCAAATCGTGCCATGCAAATAGGATTAAGGGGCAATTGAGAGGGGGTTTTTATGTGCACTTAGGGCCGAGCTAGGCCCAGTCATTACAGTAGATCGATTCGTGGGCCGTAGTAAAAAGGGCTTCGCAGATTGGACCTAGCTTTGTTAGCTCGGTCTAAGTGTGGTGACAATTACTTCGGTCGAAGAGATGGTTGCAAATAGCTCGGTTCATATACTCCGGTTCGAGGTATAGTTGAACGGTGACCGAACTAAGGCGTCATATGTAGACGCGATGAGCTAAATTGTAAGAGCAAGGTGGGACCGAGCTAGGTGAAGCACGGTTGAAGTTGCCGCCTAAATATAGCGGTGTTAGCTCGGTTGTGTAATCATACAACCGTAGTAAAACCATTTCACTTGGTTAGAGCAGTGAAGAGGGTGTTGAAGCATAGGCATTATCTTTCAGAAGTATGATTCCTAGGAGGACTCTACATTGAGGAATAAAGAGTCCTACTAGGATTGTGCCAGGCAAAACTTATAAAAGCTCATGATAGGACCTATTTACGGGTATCACAGCTTTGATTCTCGAATACACAGAGTTTTTGTCTATTTTGTTGACTTAGGCATCGAAGAGGTATCCGGCACACACCCGCCGGCTAGCTTACGTTTGTGTTTTCAGGGAGTAAAGCGACGACGTTTGGAAGAGTGCAAACTTGATCAACAGGATTATACGAGAAGATTATTTCGTGCTCGTACAGATTTGTTTACATAAACTTTAAAGATTTTTAAAATTTAAAATTGTATATTGAGATGTAAAAAAAAGATTTTACATCTAATAGATTTTATTGAAAAAGATTTTATTGAGATGTAAAAATTGAGATGAACTAAGATTCCATTGTGGATCGTGCGATGTATGTTTGTTTCGTGGATTTCCAAGAAACAGCAGCGCCTCCCAGAATAAAGACATATCCACTAGTGGATTTTGAATCTTTAGTATCCGATATCCAATTGGCATCACAATAACCTTCGAGTACTGTTGGATATCGAGTAAAGTTCAAATCATGATCATGGGTAAATTTTAGATATCTACGAACCCGAATGATCGCTTTTCAATGGTCTTCTCCACGGTTACTAGTGTACTTACTTAATTTACTGACTGCATAAGCTATGTCAGGATGAGTACAATTCATTAGGTACATTATTCTTTCAATGATTTGAGAGTATTTTAACTGAGACATCGCATCACCTTTATTTTTCGATAAATAAAGACTGATGTCTACATGTGTTTTAGCTACATTCATATCATCCTTGATAAATTTACCAAGAATTTTCTCAATATAATGTTATTGAGATAATGCATATCCGTCAGATGTTTTAGTAATTTTCATTCCTAATATTACATTTGCGACCCCTATATCTTTCATATCAAATCTTTTGTTTAGCATTTGCTTAGTTGATTTGATCACGTTTTGACTGCTTTCAATAATAAGCATGTCATTCACATAAAGACAAATTATGACACATCCTTGGTCAGTGTTTTTAACATAGATGCACTTGTCACATTATCTTAAACCCCTTAGTAAACATAACATGATCAAATTTTTCATACCATTGCTTAGGTTCTTATTTTAATCCATAAAGAGATTTTATAAGCCGACAAACTTTCTTTTCTTGCCTTGGCACTATAACCCTTTCGGGTTGTTCCATATAGATCTCTTTATTTAGATCATCGTTTAAGAAAGCTGTCTTAACATTCATTTGATGTATCTCTAAATTATGTAACGCTGCTACGGCAATAAGCATGCGGATGGATATTATTCTTGTCACAGAAGAATATGTGTCAAAATAGTCCAGACCTTCCTTTTGTCTGTAACTTTTTACTACAAGTCTTGCTTCATACTTGTCTATTGAACCATTTGCTTTCATTTTTCTCTTGAATATCCACTTATATCCAAGAGGTTTAGAACCAGGTGGAAGATCCACCAATTTCCAAGTACGATTTTGCATAATGGATTCAATTTCATTATTAATAGGCTCTTTCCACAAAGGTGCTTCAGGACTTGTCATTATTTCCTTAAAGCTTTGAGAATCATTTTCTACCAGATATGTCAGAAAATCTGGACCAAAGAATTTTGATGTTCTTGCTCTCTTACTTCGTCTTGGTTCATTATCAGTTAAATCTTCTTGGTCGAGACCGTTACTAGTCTTTTGTGTTTGATTGTCATTAGTCTCTTGACTTTGTGTACAATCATAGGTTCTTTTATGTGAACTTAATTCCTGTTCTTTCTTGTAAGGAAAGACATGTTCAAAAAACACAACATTCCTTGACTCTATAATAGTGTTCACATTTATATAAGGTATTTCTGATTTATAAGTCAGAAATCGATATGCACTACTATTCTGAGCATAACCAATAAACACACAATCAACTGTTTTTGGTCCCATCTTAGTCTTTTTAGGGACAAGAACTTCTATCTTCGCCAAACTTCCCCACATTTTTAAGAATTTGTAGGAAGGTAGTCGATCTTTCCACAATTCATAAGGAGTGTTGTTGGTTTTCTTGTGAGTTATTCTATTAACAATATAATTAACAGACAATATTGCTTCCCCCTACAAGTTCTGCGGTAAGCCTGAACTTAGTAACATGACATTCATCATTTCTTTAAGGGTTCTATTCTTTCTTTCAACAATTCGATTTTGCTGTGGAGAATAGATTGTTGTAGTTTGGTGAATAATGCCATGTTGTGCAAAAAAATCATTTAATGGTGCAACATATTCACCACCCCTATCACTTCTAACCATTTTAATGGTTTTTCCAAGTTGATTTTCAACTTCAGCTTTGAAGAGTTTAAATATTTCTAAGACTTCATCTTTGCTTCTAAGTAAGTATACATAACAATATCTTATACATTCATCGATAAATGTTATGAAATACTTTTTACCTCTTCTAGTTTGAACAAATTTAAGATCACATACATCTGTATGAATTAATTCTAGAGGTTTGGTTTTTCTTTCAACTGTTTTAAATGGAGCCTTAGTTAGTCTCACTTCTACACAAATCTCACATTTGTGATTAGGATCAATTTCAAACTTTGATATATAATCCAAACCAATTAATCTACGTAAAGCATCAAAATTTATATGTCCTAATCTACCATACCATAAATTCGACTAAAAAATATAAGCAAAAGACGTGTTATTCTCATTAATAGCAAGTTTTGGTACAACTGTCATTACATTCAACTTGAAAAGACTATCACTCATGTATCCCTTACCAACATACATACCACTCTTTGATAATACAAATTTATCAGACTCAAATACAAGCCTAAAACCATTTTTACTTAACAAAGAGTTAGAAACTAAATTCTTCCGGATGTCTGGTATATGCAGTACGTTGTTGAAGGTAAGTTCTTTCCCTGATGTCATCTTCTAGATCACCTTTCCTTGTTCAACCACAATAAAAGTAGAAGAATTTCCCATGAAAAATTGTTCACCATTTGCAGCCTTATTGTAGGTAGTGAACATCTTCTTGTCCGCACAAATGTGACAAGTTGCTCTAGTGTCAACCCACAATTCCTTGGGATTTCCAATCAAATTAGCCTCAGACGCCACAGCAGAGAGATTGATGTCATTTACCCCGTCAGAGATGTAATCTAATTCTGTCACATTGGCTTGATTAGTGGTCTTCTTCCTTGTACTTCTGCAATCTATCTTAGGGCGGCAGTCAGAAGCTCGATGTTCGGTCTTGCCACAATTATAGCATTTTTCTTTGAATTTCTTATTGCCATTGTTGTCGCATTGTTTAGGACCATCTCCAGTAAACTTCCTCTTTTGTTATATGGTTTGTGCACTTGATCAACCACATCAGCCTTGGACTCAATGAGATTTTTACCATTCCTCTTTTTAGTCTTTCGGTTATCTTCTTCAATTCTCAATCTTACAATCAATTCATCCATGATCATCTCCTTGCGTTTACGTTTTAAATAATTTTTGAAATCTTTCCAAGCCGGTGGTAACTTTTCCACTAAAACAACGACTTGGAAAGACTCGTTAAGAGACATACCTTCAGAATGAATATCATGCAAAATTAATTGAAAATTTTGAACTTGAGAAATTATCATTTGGGAGTCTACCATAACGAAGTCTAGAAATTTACCGACAACAAATTTTTTTATGCCGGCATCCTCTGTCTTGTATTTTTTCTCCGAAGAATCCCATAATTCTTTTATTGTTTTCAGAAGGCTGTAAACATTATACAACATGTTGTCAAGTCTTTTGAGGATGTAGTTTTTGCACAGGAAATCAGAATGCTTCCGAGCGTCTACAATGGCAACAATTTGCCGATCACTTTCATTCTCTCTAAGTACTGGAGCCTCTTCACGGAGAAACCGGGCCAAATTTAGAATTGTAAGATAGAACAACACTTTCTACTGCCATCTCTTAAACTCAGTATCGTTAAATTTTTTCGATTTTTCTCCATGATTTATTGGAACTTGAATATGATTTTGGATAGGGTCCGGAGTTGGTGTTACAATTGGAGTACCACTTCCAATTACAATTTCAGTTGTAATAGCATAATATCTTATTACAAAAATCATAAAAAACCAAAACACAAATTAATTTTCTAGTAACTAAAACCAAAAAATAAATTATAACACAAAATAATTTTATTTTTCTTGTTACTAAAACTAGAAAAATAAAATACCACAATAATTTTTCTGTAACACAAAATATTCTGCAATTGTTAATGACATCAGTATGTTACTACTAGTTGTCAAATAAAATAAACAGTATATTACTACTATTTGTATTTTCCAACCAGAATATCACTTTGTGAAAACACAGAAAATTAAATGCAATGAAGACACAAAAAAAAAAAATATGTCTTAAGATTGTTGGACAATCTTCACTGTATTCTGAATATATTAAGTTTGTGTACTTAACAACAAACAAAAGAAATAAAGGAAAAGATGAAGAATGTTTGATTACAAAAACCCAAACCAGAAAATGAAATAAAATAAATAAAACAGATTTTTATTTTATTACAAAAACAAAGTGAAAATCTGAAATAGAAAAATAATAAAACAAAACATAAATTAATAACTTACTTGATTAATTTCTTGAACAAATTTTTGATCAAATCCAATGTTTAATACTGTGTCCTTAAGACAAATTCGTCCTCTCCGCGGTGCTTTTAGATTTGTGAGCGTCTATCTCCTAGGATAAAATGATCAGCAGCAAACAATAACAGCATTACAAATTGTTTGCACAACGAACACACCAAGTGTTTATACTCACTCTTTCTCACAGAAATTTATTGTAGCAAAATGCAGAGATTTATTGCAGAGGAGAAGTACGAAAATTGTGAATGAAAAATCAGTAGAGAGAGTCTATTTATAGATGGAGTGATGGCTGTTTAATTTGAATTAAACAGGTACAGATTTGAATGAACAGGTATGGTATCAGTTTGGTTTGAATGAACAGAGACAAATCTGTTGGGTTCAAAATTTGAACAGATAAAATCCGTATTACATAGATTTGAATCTGTTCGGGTGGGGGGAAAAAAAACGGAGTCCATTTTTTAATTCAATTTTCAAAATTCAAATTCTAAAAAATTAGAATTTAATTTTAGAAAAATAAATTTCAAATGTTTTTTGTCCAAAAAGACAAGTATTGGGCCGGACAAGCTCAACCCAATCCAACCACGCACCCGCACCCAGCCCGCTCGATCGAACGGGCAGCGGCGGCGTGTGTGTGTTTATTTTTGGGTCTAATGGGTCTAGCCCAATTTGTCTATAACCTCTCATTTCTACAAACTTGGGGTGTCCCTTGGACCCCTCCTCAAGTTACAATCCCATGCCTTATAAACCCACAAAATTCCCTACCAAGCCAATGTGGGACAAGTCTTTATTTAAATCTTAAGGAATTTATACCAAAAACTCTATTTGCATGGAGCTCACTTTGACTTCAATTTTCCATTCACCTGATAGTGGTTTTGAACAACCAAATATACTACGTGAATCACAATGCAACATAGAACGCGTTACCACTTAGATCCGCCAACTTTGATGTATGAGTCCCACCTAAAAAATATACCAAAGTTAAGAAAAAATCAGATATTTTCAAAACTTCAAAACCTTTTCTAACAAAACTGTGTGCCGAAACGAAGGCAGGTTTTGTACAGTGAATATAATGTTACTGTGTATGCATGAGATATGCAATTTTCTTGAAGCTTGCCGTTGGTGTTGAAAGTTAATCATGTAGATGTGTTCATGGACTGTTAATATTTTTGGGGAAACGTTGGTGGGTAATTCCCCAACCAACACACCAATCTCCAATTTAGAAAAAATGAATCCCACAAAAGATATTAATGTAAACTTAAATACACTCAAAATCAACTCAGTAAATATTACCAAACAAAATAGACTAAGATTAACTTTGGCAAGTCCATAAAAAGTCAAAAAGTTAAAAAATTACTCAAAAAGTTAAAAAGTTAACACTATTTACCAAAAGTCAACAATTACGGCTGCACAACTTTCGATCCTAATTTTTCCATACACACTAATTTATACAATTTTTTAATACGCATTTTCCTATAAAAAGTCAAAAAGTTAATCCAAACATCCATATTTTTTTTTCTCAAAAGACAAAAAGTACATTTATTTAGGACACCCAAATAACCCCTAAATGGTTCAACTTTCCACAATCTAGGATTTATGGGTAAATTTTTCTATTTTTTTAATATATAAATTATCTTTTTTAGATTTTTTATAAAAATAATTTAACAATCTCATTACTAACCACAATGTATGGGAGAAATTAAAAAGAGTGCTGCAATAACTATGAAAGAAGTCAAAAAGGTTTATGGGTTAGGAGAAATCAATAAATGCTGAGATTATTTATTTTTTTAAATAAAAAAAAATAAAAAAAAATAAAGATTGAGATATTGGAGGTTCCACGAAACTTGTGGGTTAAAATCTCATTTTCCTTATAATATATATATATATATATATAGATTGGAGAAGGAAAGCGAGAGTCATTGCAAAAAGTCTTCAAAGAGGTATCAGGATCCTCTAGAGTAGCCTTCCTGAAGTGATCTCCTAAAGTGGAAGATGTAACGGCTCAAAATAAAACTAACCAAAACGATGTCGTTTTGATTAGTAATTTCCAAAAAAACAAAACTAAAGTAGCGTTTGGTAGAGCTTTCTAAATATGATTTGAGAATAAGAGTTGTATTTTGAGTTTGTGAGTTTTGGAATTATGATTTGAGTATGAAAAATTTGTTTGGTTAATGAGTTTTGAAAAGAGTTTTGAATTAAGTGATGAATTTTTGATGTAACATATGATATTTGATACAAAAATTTACAACGCATAACCAAACACACAACTCAAAATTCTATTAAAGCTCATAATTTTTTTTTTAAAATTCGAAAAATATTTTTTTGTTAAATATATAAAAATTAACACGTGTCAATTGCAAAAAAAAAAAAAAAAAAATTGCATTGTTCGGGTCAACCGGCCGGACGTCCGGTTAATCTAAATTTTCCCACATTCGACCGAGTTTTCAAAAGTGAACGTGAAATTAATTTTTGAAAGTTGCAAACAAACACCATAGGCAAATCAAAAGGTGGAACTAAAGTTCCAAAACCCTTCCAAACATAGCCTAAAAGCTTTAATTCAAAATATTTGAAGATCTGATATATATCGAAGCATTACAGAGAGAGAGAAAAAGAAAAGGGCTGAGAGGAGGAGCTCTTCTCACCCACCCCCAACGCGTCGCTGCCACACTGCTTCCGCTGCACAAGCTCTACAATACTATTTGAATATGGTGATGAGATCTCAAAGTTCATACCTGTTTGCAAGAAATCATAAAAGGAGAGAGAGAGAGAGATGAACATTCAAAGGCACCATTGACACTCATATGAGTTTGAGAAAATCAACACCACCACCATATAAGCTCTTGGTAAAAGTGACTGAAATACTCAACAAAGTCATTTTGATCCACAACTTATAAAAAGTCCGTACAAACTTGAACATACATTACTAAATTTTTGTACGAAGCCAAGCAATGATATAAAATAGTGGGTAGCCTTTTCTCTTTTTCCCTTTTGTGACTGAAGAAAATAGTACCAATCAAAGGCATGGTGTGCAAGCCCTCTCCCACTAGCTAGCTCGTTGCCCTTAAAAAAAATTTCTGGGCTGTTTTTGATCTCTTTTTCTATCACTGAAGCCAACCTAAAAGAAGCTTCAAATTCCCACCATAAGGCTAAAAAAAAGAAAAAACACAAGTTAAAATGAAAATAAAGAAAGAAAACAGAGAAAGAAAGAAAGAAAACCCATGTATCCTCTTATCTGTTAGTTTTGAAGAAATCCAAACAAGTAACCCAACCCACCATGAGAAACAAATGTCAGCACCATTTGAACCAAATGGACGGCGGCAACGGCGGGGCGACGACTGGACGGCGACACTCCCGCCTTCTGCTACTGCTTTTGTGTTATACCTGGAGGGAATTTTGAATAAAAGCTTTAGTTTTTTTTTTTTTTTTTTTTTTTTTTTGTTTTGTTTTGTTTTGAAATTACTAGCCAAAACGGCGTCGTTTTGGTTAGTTTTATTTTGAACCGTTAGATCTTCCACTTTAGGAGATCACTTCAGGAAGGCCACTCTAGAGGATCCTGATATTTCAGAGAGAGCTGGCAAGCGAGAGTCGCCAGAGAGAGAGAGAGAGTCACACAAGAGCGAGATAAAGTTTAACGCTGTGTTTGGTTGGAAGATTTGAGGAGGGATTTGGAAAAGGAAAGGGAAAAGTTAGGTGATATGTGAATAAAATGTACCTACATTTCACCTAGTTTCACACACCTTTTCCCTTTCCCTTTCCAAATCCCTCCCCAAATCTCCCAACCAAACACAGCATAAGTGTGGTTTTTTTTCTTTTGCAAGTGAGAAGCGATTTTGGACCTTTCCTTCAGTTTTTTTGTGTTACATGCACTTTTTTTGCAACTGAAATATAAACTTGTTCTTCACATTATAAAAAAATTACGCAAGTTGAAGTGAGTTTCGGGTTCTTTTATTTGCAGATATAACGGAAGTATAGAAATAAATAGAGTGACAACATGCCCTACAAACTTCTCTCCTTGACTTTTATTGCAAAATTTTTAGAATTCGTTTAGAAATTGATTTTTTTAGTGATTTTTGAATTTTTATAAAAAAATATATAAAAAATAGAAAGAATGAGTTAATGTTTTAATTTTTTGACGAAATTTCTCTTTTCAAATACACCAGTCACTTTTTAATGCTAATGAATCAAAGTATAAAAAGTTAATATTTTGCTCGGCACCATCCTAGTTTTGAGATTCTATTTAAAAACCATTCTCTATTAGGATTTTGTCGACAAAGCTGTTTATAGATTTTAGCTTTTTTAATATGTCAACTTCATGTTAGAAAAAAAAGTGGTACATAAATGCATGTAATAAGAACATAAAACATGTTTTTAAGTGAATAGGTAATCATATTTGTTACCTTTAGAAAAATGGAAGTAATGCACCTCTATAAAGCAACGAAATACATCACTATAAGCTACAGTCAATGTATGACAAACAGCAATGCATCACTACACAGAAAAAGAAAAGAATTAGCAAAAAAGTGTTTTCATTTGAAGCAGCAATATTCTCAACATTGGGTCAATAACCATGAACTCTTTTGAGAGAGAGAGAGAGAGAGAGAGAGAGAGAGAGAGTCAAAAGCAAATAAAGGAAGACAAAAAAAAAAAATTAAAAAAAAAAAAAAAATCTTAAGGGCATCATCAGCAAAGAATTTGGAGGGCTTTTGACAACAAGAAATGAAGTGCTTTCTAGAAATAGAAAAGAATTTTCGAGAAAAACATGCAGTTTGTGACAAGAAACTGAACCATAAGCAATAACCAACTATTACAAGTAATGACAAAATGATGCAGACACCGGTCCTGCTGCTTCATTTAAGAAAAACAACTAGCAAAAACTTTAACCTTAACAAGCAGGTTTGTGGTATCATTCAACTTATGTTTGTTGGAATTTTAAAATCAGGAAGAAAAAAAAAAACAACAACGGATGCCACCTGAACCCTTCAGAGTGCCGAAATTGGCCAAAAAGAGAGCACTGTATTCAATCTTGAAGCAATGAATAAACCACAATCTGTGTGCCGCCTCTCTCTCAGTACAAGGGTTCTTTGCTAACTCTTGCCAAACCTCAACTAGAACCTGAGAATTTTAAAAGAAGACACAAAATAGACAAAAATGTATGCTTCAGAATATATATGGTGTGATGGACATAACTTGGAATAGCCAAAAGTTAATTTAGTGGGTCATTTAATTAGTTATTATTATATCATTATTTCATATCGATTGAGCAAATATTGTGATTTTTAATTGATTGGTAAAGATAGTGAGAAAAAAAATAATAAAAACATTTAAGAAAATCATGCTTAAAAAGAATGATAACTTATATCTTTTTTGTGCAATCGGTAGAAGATTAATTACAAATAGGATAAAATTATATCAAACTAGATAATTAAAGTCTAACATATAAGCTCAATAACCATAACCTGTCCAACAATACACCAAGCCTAAACTTCAAAAGAAATATCACCACAAATGATAAATTGTCTAAATTGCAATCTCACACCAAAAAATGGTGCTTACATAATCATTAGGCCAAAGGCCTTATAGAAAAAACTCTTAGATCGTTTACTTTTTAAAAAAATATAATGATACATAAACAAAATATTATATATAGAATGATGTAACTTCTATTTTTGTTAGTCTTATATAAAACAAACACTCACCATAAATATTATTGGCATATCATTTTGAATATATTTTCTATATAAACTTTCTTTTTGAAAATCATTTTGATGCCATCATAAATATTTTTAATAATTTTGATGGTGTCAAAGTTGGAAGGCTAGACGAAAGGTATGGTTGCTTGCTACTTAGTGCTTAATGTGCTTGAGGTTTGGTTGGAGTGTCAAGGTTTTAAAAAGCGGCCGAACCGTATCGTAACGCCGTTACGTAACGTTGTAGTAGTTACCGCCATCCGTTACGGCCGCTTTTGCAGTGTGATTGAGATTCACAGGTGATCAGCCGTAGCGGCTGCTATATGCGGTCGTAACGGTGCCGTAATGGCCGTAACGGCTGTTACGTAACGGTTTCGAATTGCTTCTTTCAAAAAAACACAAAAAAAAAAAAAAAAAATTGAAAATGGGGAAGAGAGATAGAGAGAGAAGAGGAAGGTGAGGAACAAGGGATAGAGAGAGAGAATAAGGAAGATGAAGAATATGTATTGATTTGTTGAAGTTGCAAGACTTATGTTATTCTATTCAGTTATTATCACTCAACCATTTTGTTTGTGTGTGTTTATTTATATATTGTTTGAAAATAATAATAATAATAATAATAATAATAAGTGTGTCATTATCTATTTGGCTTGATTAATATATATTATATATATATATATTTAGACTTTTATTTATTCTCTTACTTTTGTCTTGTTTATCTTATATATAATAGTTAGTGATTATTTTTTGTAAAATATAAAGTCATTAATAATTAAATAAAAGTAAAAAACTCAACTTATAGTGATTTAAAAATATGAAATATATTGAATCAAAATTAAAAATTTATAAAAATTGATCATATTTATTTTAAAACCCAATAAATATGATCATGGAAAAAAATGTGCGTATCGGTAAGTTTTTTCAATTGCGCGAAAAATAAAAAATTCACGGTTCCGGTTACCACAACATTACGCTATAGCCTTTACACCCCGCAACCGCAACCGCAACCGACGCCACCGCCACCATTACGGCGACCGCAACCGCTTTTCAGAACCTTGAGCGTAATAGATGAACTTTTCAGGGGATTTCTCATTCGGTGTCTTGGTTGGAGATTGGCTATTTTTGTTCTTCATAGATAGGTCCACGGTGTCAGTGGATCCGAATATGTTGGCCTTTGTAGATTTTGTGGATGATTTGATTTCTTAATTTTTTGGCCTTTTGTGGCTTTAGTTTTGTATTTTTGCATCACTTGATGCTTTTTAAATAATTTGATTTTATTTATGAAAAAAAAAGAAGAAGTCAAGTTGAGCGGGTTCAATTGAACCCATTAAACAATATGTGCTCCGCCCCTGACCAAATGATGATGATGATTATTGGCAGTGATAATGGAACAAGCTAGTAGAGCTACTGGACAATGCTGATAGTCTTAACCATCATCGCATTATACTCTTGAGTATAATGTGACAATTTGATGGAGGTCTAAGAAGTGATCATTAATCTTAAGGTTACAGTTCCTGACTAAGCCTAATGGAACTAAGTACTACAAGGAACTAAGTATTAACCACGGACATGCTGACATGATAATTTTAAAATAATAAGGATACAATACGCTTGGAACAGTAAAATTTTATATTTTTATAAATTTATTATATATCAATATAATGAAAAATGCAAATAACACTAATTAAAATTGAAAATTCCATATATTCCATAACTTAAATATCAAGATATCATTCACATAATAATTTTATTGTAAAGAATGCAAAATATTTGTAATATTTTATGATATATCATTTTATAATGTTTCAAAACATATTTAGAGTACACAAGTTGTACTCACAGAGAATGAACATCTACGAAGAGTTCAGCATTTAACCGTGTTTAGAAGACTCAAGAAGGTCGCTAAAGATCATGAAGTGTTACTAAATGTTTGTCTAGTATTATAAATAAAATTTTAATTAAAACACATTCAAAAAGTGTCAAATAGCTTTTACTACCAGTTCAAAAAAAAAAAAAAAAAAAAGAGCACTATTGTATAGATATAAATAGCAAGAGCCACAATTCCATTTAATGGAGCAGTCACCTATTTGAAAACAAGTTATGTCCTAGGTAAAACAAGTATGCAAATTTGTCAAATCCCTGTGCTTATTATTCCAACGTCAAGATGCATTCAGAAATCTGTAATTTGACATGTTCACATCTTGATCACCAATTTCAGCTATAATTCCTTAATCACTTGTTCTCTGTGGACAGCTAATATTTTGATAAGAAAAGTTATTTACTAACCTTACACCTTACGAGCCT
Organism: Camellia sinensis; assembly: GCF_004153795.1. Classification (NCBI taxonomy): domain Eukaryota; kingdom Viridiplantae; phylum Streptophyta; class Magnoliopsida; order Ericales; family Theaceae; genus Camellia; species Camellia sinensis. Next base: position 112,080 of record NW_021024841.1, read on the forward strand.
TACAGTTTTAGCTAATTGTGACTGAGCATAACTAATTGGAGATCACTATAAATTGGCACACAATTTCAATTCACGAGCATGGCATAAGATCCCTTGTGCTGTGTTTGGTTGGGGATTTGAGGGATTTGAAATGAAAGGGATTTGAAAATGAAAGGGAAAAGTGTGTGAAACTAGGTGAAATATAAGTATATTTTATTCACATTTCACCTTTCTTTTCCATTTCCTTTCCAAATCTTTCCTAAATCCCCAATCAAACACAATATTAGGGAAATTAGGGGTGCCATATACCAATCGTTCACCACATATTGTTAGTAGAAAACAACTACATTCAACATTTTTTTTCAGAAAAATCTCCCCAATGCTGTTATCCATAATTTTAAATATGGTATCGGGATTACTATTGGTATGGTGACGTGTCATACATCGATGATATCGGACAATATATCAGTGAATACAAGTGTTGGAAATCTAAAATCCCGCTTACGTAACAGCTGATATTTAAAAACCTGCTGCACCATAAACACAACTTACTATCACTAAGCAATTATAAATATTGCTTGTGCAGCATGCACACATCACACTCACATATTCTATCTTAGAAAACACACACATACAAATGAGAAAAAAGCATTTATGCCTACCCAAAAAACAAATCTATTCCAAAACTCAAGGTAAACTACTGTGCAAAACACCACACAAGCACATGAACATTTAAATACGAGTTAAACCATTATGCAAATTCTTAGTCATCATGATATCAAATAAACTAATGAAACTAGAAATTATCAATAATGCAAAGCAAATTAAAAATGGGAAAATGGTTCTACACAAACCTGGAGACCCGGCATTCATATTCATACTCCACGAAGTACCGCCCACGCCCGAATCACCGATTTATCACATTCCTCAATCCATATTCGCCAATTTTCTCCTCTTCTCTCATGCATCATCCTGTCATATCGGTTGAACACAACTAGCGTTGATCTCTCACGTAATTCCTCTATATATCTCGGAGAGTGACCCTATTTTCATCAAAAACACTATCCATGTCCACTCCAAACCTGTACTCGACCAGTTTTTGATGAACCAACAATTATGCTGCTGCGCGAATCGTGACGGCCTGGCCGAATTGGTTCAGGTGTTCCATCGATGAATGTTCCATGCTTCGATATCGAGCTCCGGATTCTTCTTTGAGAGCTGTTTTGGGTAGTGTCGTCCTCGGCTGTCAGAGAATTGGTACCCGACGGGTCGAAGAGGAGGTCTTCTAGGTTTGGTTGCAGGATGATGAGTGATGAGTGGTAGTGTGTGAGTGGTGATGTGGGTGGATGGATTTGATGTCTGCCCATGAGGAGGTTTGAGGAGGAGGTTGTCGACAGTTGGATGTTGTTGTTGATGAAATTCATGTTTTTTTTTTTTTTTTCTTATTGGGATTGATTCGAAGTGTTTTGGTTCGAGATTGATTGAGAAGTGAGAGAGGTAGCGAGCTGAGGGGTTTGAAAGAGAAATTGTTTAGGAATGAGTACCAGCAAGGGGTGTAGGTGGTCTCCGAAGAAGGTTTATCCTGTAATTGACCTGTAGAGGCTAAATCTGGTGTAACAAGTAACATTTGTATATATTCTCTTAATGCAATGCTATGTCACTAAATTTTAACTATAGTAGCTTAGGTGACTCAAATTTTTTATATTTGAGATAAAATACCTATTTCATAAATTTGATACCATTCGCAGTCGACGTTTAACCTTTTCACATCTATCCCGGGACCAACGGAGTGGCGAACCAGCCGGTTACCGGTAGGCAAAATTTTTTTTTCTTTTTTTTTTTGCGAATTGTGAACTTTTTTTGAACTTATGAACTTTTCGGGATCACGGGCGGAATCCGACCGTCCCCACCGCGTGCCGTTAGGCAATTGTTTTTATTTATTTTTATTTTAATGGTTGAACTTTTTTTCCTGAACATTTGAATCTTTCTGCGAATTAACAAGAAAAAATTTAAAAAACACAACTGGAGCGCTCGGCAACCAGCTCGTTGACCGGATTGACTCTTTTCAACGCGTCGAGTAACGTTGATTGGTAAAACTGGTCTCGTTCTCAGTTTGATGCTGTTTTGTTCTGAAATCAATTTGATATCAATCTGCTGGCGTTGAGTTGAAAAAAGTAGGTTTTCTCAAATTGTAAATTGATGCTGGGTTTGGTTCACCTGTGGAGATGGTCTTAACCATTTAAAGTTTGTATATATCAAATTTTTTTGATTAGCGAGTCGGAATAAGTGTGCTCGCCACGATATCTAGTTACGAGATAGACAATTATAGTGTAGCAAGTCTACATATTTGGATAGGAGTTTAACATCAATCGATATGCATAATCTGACGATTTGGGCATAGCAAATTCGATGAATTGAATCATTTTTCAATTCTTTAAGTCGGACTCTCTAAATTGTTGGTATCTTCAACATGAGAAATTGAGGAATTTATGGAGCCCCACATATGCGTCCATTTTATAATTTAAATGTTCACTTTTTAAGATTATATGAGTTAGAATATTATGCAAAAAATTAAAAGTATTGCCCATCAATGTTTTATGTTTGAGATGAAATTATATACAAAAAAATAGATGTTATCTTTGAAATTATTTTGTCGTCTATTTTTTAAATAAATACGATTTAAATATATAGCACCGATATTCACCATCTTGATTTGCAATGAATATTTTATTCAATGAATCCTAACAAAAGTGAATGGTTCGGATAATTAAATCGATTTCAAAATAGCCTCATCAACTTAAATGTTCTCTCAACTTAAAATGAACGTGAGAGAAAATAACCCATTTTTTCATATTATTTTTTCAAATTATTTATTTTTATACGACTACAACTAATACAATTAAACCATCAGTTTGAACAGATTACCTTCATCTATTTCAATTTCAAAATTAATTAATTGTAGGTAATCATAAAGACTATTTGTTGTGCTGTATAATTTGAAAGCTAAGCAGAGTGAACGGCACTTAAGGGTAATAGGGAGAATTAAGCAATCCCAATAAAAAACAACACGGTGGCAGTTATGTATTGTCAGGATCGGATCTACGTAGCACTGATCAGTGAGAGATACAGAATAAGTGTGACACTAACGTATTACTGTTATGAAATGATAATGCAATCAGAAGGAAACATTTGCAAGATGGATGGTTGACTTGAGGAATGATAATCTAGTGAAGATCCATCTAGGGACGTTGCGGGAGCACCCACTTTGCACGGTTATATTGTAAGGAGTATAATAGCAGATGAAGTGCTCAGATAATAGACACACCAAATCCAGAACTTATTTATTTACTGAATTGTAGCTTTCGCAGTTGTTTTACGACATTTCCAACTTCAATTCATGCTTACTTGCGTTTTATTTCGAGGAGTAGTTTCCAAATAGTTTGTTGCTGGAAATTACCGATGGCTTTAGGGGTCCCAGGATCAATTGTAAGTTTTCATTACTTAATGGAAATTAGTATTCTGAAAATTGTTTTTGACTCTATTTATTGTTTACTAATTCTTCTCCTAAAACACGTCACTAGTAAAAGTTCTCTTCATATGGATGAAAGAATAGAACTACCCAATCTGCTATAATGGTTAACACATTAGATTTTCATAAGGACTAATTGATCTGCTAACATGTTTAAATTTACATTTTAATCTTTGAAACGCCAAAAGAGTCAACAATATTTTTGGCACGCCAGTGGACTATTTAAAAATGGCTAGACGGGTGAGAGCAGAGAGAAATGAACACCTGAAAGAGGGGTGGGGAAGGAGAGGTAGAAATTCACCAAGACATGGATGGATGCCATCATTCTATCCAGTATCCTCAACAAATGTGAACAAACCGCACTTCAGAATAACACAATGTCCAACACAGCGGATCACGAGCCAATGAGATTGGACCGCGAATGTTCCTTCTATGCAACATGTCATGGGAGTTTTAGTAGATGGCACGGAACAACAGTAAAGTAGTATGAATTGAAAAGTAATGGGCAACTCATCCTTTTTGAGATCGAAGAATCCTCAGCAATCACTGCGTAGAGACAAACTTGTGAAAAGTAAATAGTCCTGCTTAGCAACGGCTCGAGATAACAGCTATGCAAATAATGGACATAGTCAATGGTAGACTCAGATATTCACAACATAAGAGACTAGCACTCCTTGTGCCTTGAATCAATGGTATGACCCTTTGAGCACAATAACCATCTAGAAGTGTACTTATCTTACAGCAAAACCATACAATTTAGTGATCTGGCCAGACTAGGTGTAAGGATGAGCCGGCATTCCAAAATCGCTAATTGAGAACATGCCTTGGCGACGAGGGTTTTCACCAACCTGGTTTGACGTTTGCACCCGGGGTTTGAAGGGATTTCCATGCATTGCGAGAGAATAGCAATCCTACTCGTCCTTTTGGTACCTTCATAGCCTTTTGTAAGCGAGCCAGACACGAGGCCAACATACCTTTAGATAGCAGCCAGTACAGGGAAACCCGGTCTACCGCTGCGCTAGCATCCGATGTGGTACAGGTAGGCACCCGTGTTGTTCGCCTGCACATC
>NW_021024841.1:142188-218039 GCF_004153795.1 Camellia sinensis
ATTTCTGAAAAATATTTTAGCCCATAACGTCGGCCTAAAATCAGAGGGCTAGGTTTTAGAAAGAAGATGCTCTTAGGGGGTTATCGGGACCTCGGCGAAACCCTAGGTATATGCTGGTAAGGATTGTTTCAATTTTCCCTAAAAATTGATAGGTTCTACAGACAAATTCCAAACCTAAATCTATGAAGGCAAAGATTGAAGGCAAAAATTGAAGGCAAAGATCTGGAAAACAACACAGGAAACAAGAAACCAAAACGCCGTTTCAGAATCAATGAACAGAGGTATGGTTCTCTTCAGACTCAGATTCGGATTCTTCTTCAGGATGACTTGGAGGAGGAGGAGGGAATGGCAGAGGGATATCATCAGCCTTGCGCAATGGCGAGTCATCTAGGATGTCGAGCTTTTTGGCAAGGGCCATCCAACCAAGGGAGAAACCCCTGTTGCATGCCTGCCTTACTTGAAGTTTGTAGTCCTCAGTGACGTCGTCCATGCCCTGGGCGTAAGCCTTCTCATCAACTTCTTTGATTTCAGCATCCTTGGTGGCCAGGGCTTCCTGCAGTTCCTTTTCGGCTTGGGCCTTTCTGTCCTCGGCCTCTATCTTCTCGGCTTCGGCGACCTTCCTTATAGCCTCGACAGATTCGGCCTTTTCTTCGGCTAGGGTTTGGGCTTTGGTGGCAGCCTCAACCTGGTCTTCCAGTTTTTTCATTTTTGATTGAAGAGTTTTGTTCTCCTTTTTAAGGGTAGAAACCTCCCTCTTCATGTTGGCCAACTTCGCTCTATTTTCAAAAGCTTGCATAGAAAGAGAGTGGGCATGTTGAATGGCCTGAAAGAGCACAGGACAAAAATTATTACAATTTTACAAAGTAAAAGGGAAGACAAGTTTCCATATAAAGACACTTACTTGGACAGAACGTTGGAGCATAAAGGCATAGTTCTCGTACTCACTCATTTTAGCATTCCGCTCAAGATCACCTGGGAGAAGTAGGGCGGTACTAAGTGCTACGCCGACATTAATGTCGTTGGCACTATCGCTGGCAAGAACAGGCTTATCTTCTAAAGTAATTTCAGGCGTCCAAGGGACTTTTGGTATTTTGGACCCCGAGGTCGTCGCAGACGATGACCTCGGCTTCTTTGATTGTGTGGACTCTGATGGCTGTGTCTCAGCAGACCTTTTTTTGGGAACGGAAGCCATCTTCTCACTCCTTGCCAATTGTGAAATTGTCAAGGTATCCTCAGCCTCAACTTCAGTGGCTTTAGCCTTTGGTTGGGCTTTCTTGGTTCGTTTCGGCTTTGGTGGGGGCATGGTTTGCGTCGGCTGAGCATTAACGTCAACAGGGAGATCAGCAAGGATGTCTTGAGCAACGGGCTTTGGGTGACCCATCTCGGTAGTTTTGACAAGTCTTCGCCGACGTTTTCGTTCTTGTATTGGGACCAAGTATGGGGCCGAAGTAGATGGTTGATTGGTTGGGTTAGATGTTGACTCTTGATCTGTTCGTGATGTAGAGGCGGTTTGAGTTGTGGCAGTTGGAGGAGAAAGGCTTTTCTTCTTTCTTTTGGGGACGTCAGGCAAAATCGATTTGTATGTAGGAATAAAGTTGAGAAGAAGAGGTGTTTTTCTTTTGTGAACTGGCAAGTCCAGGAGTTTTTTCAGGTCCTTACTGGGAACGTATGTTTGGCGGAAGTTTTTCGCTGGCTTGCGAACGTCTGCAAGAAGAAACAGACATTAGAAACAAATAAAATATTGAAGACTTGAACAGAAACAGCTAAGTATTGACACTGGGCTCTTACCCTTGCCCTCTTTAACTGATCGGGGAAGAGGGTAGAGATGGACGTCCTCGTCTGCGCCAAACTCCCAATTTCCCAAAGCAATAACATAATCATCTCCAGCCTCCTTGTTGGAGTCTGGGAGGTCGGCTACGATTTTGAATTCAGTGGACCTCGGCTTAAGATAACAGACGTAACCTTTTTCCTTCAGGTTAAGGGCGCACATGGTATAACAGTATTGGATGTCGGCAAGGGTGATCCTAACGTCCTCTTGCCTAGCTAAGGCGATAATACCAAAAATCACTCGATAAGAGTTGATTTCCAGTTGCATGGGGTTCAACTTATAATAATGAAGAATCTCACGAAAAAGGATGTTGAGTGGGAGCTGGAGTCCGCACTCAGTAAAAGCTACAATGGGAAGGGGCATGGCGTTTTCTGTGGGTATGATGGAGTCGTCATCTCCAGCCAGTCTTAGGTGGACATCGGCAGGGATGAAGAATTCTTGCCTAAAGTACTCAAGTTTGGTCGGGGTATCTACCCTATGTCTCCACATACCCATAATGTCGGCCTAACATCGGAGGTCTAGGTTTCAGAAAGAAGATGCTCTTAAGGGGTTATCGGGACCTCGGCGAAACCCTAGGTATATGCTGGTAAGGATTGTTTCAGTTTTTTCCTAAGAATTGATAGGTTCTATAGACAAATCCCAAACCTAAATCTATGAAAGCGAAGATTGAAAGCAAAAATTGAAGGCAGAAATCTGGAAAACAGCACAGGAAACAAGAAACCAGAATGCAGTTTCAAAATGAAGAACAGAAGTGGGGTTCTCAAAAGCATAAAGAAAACAAGAACTACAGGGCCAAGAACAGTGGCAAAAATGCAAGAAATAGTAAAAAATAAATATGATTCACGGAATTAACAGTTTAAACAGAACAGTAATGGCATCAAGAAGATAGAAGAACATCAGTGAACTGAATACATAAAGAATAGTGGCTTACCAGAGAAATTGAAGCCGGAATAAAGTTCGCCGAAGATAGACGACGGTTACAGAAGTGACAGAGTAGCGAGAGCCTCACCAGAGAGACGAATAAAGTTGCAGAGCCTGGAGCTTGAACAATGGCGGATTCGAGAGACAAAGCTTAGAGAGAGAAAAAAGCAAGAGAACTCAGATGTAAAAGTGAAAAGACGAAAGAAAGGGGGAAAGATTTTGTCAAAAAATGAAAACGGCGGCAAAAGCAATCAATGCGCCTAAAAGAACGCATACGTCAGACGGCGCATGTGAAGAAGAGATGACTTATAGGCGCGTCACAGGCACGAGCCAGTAAGAGAGAAACGTGTGTCTAAAATGGCTGAGAAGTGATGCATGACAGCTCATGCCCGTGGGAAAGTTCATTTGAGTTCTTGTTCTTGAAAACAAGACATATCGGCCAGAAATGAATAATCTCGGCCGAAGAGTTCTTGCGCCGAGGTACTAGAAGGAAGGAACGATATAGGTTCCATCACCTCAGAATGCTGAGGTAATAGAACCTAGGGGGCAGTTATGGGGATGTATTTTCTGAATACCAACACGTGGTAAGGTGACACCGACGTGTCAGCCGAAATGCCACGTGTCCTGGTTGAGACGCCAAGGTCATCTCGGCAAGGCCGAGGTTATCTCCAAAGATATCGAAATCCGAGATATGCGGATAATAGATAAGGGGCAAGAGTCCTAGAGTAAAGAGAAGACTTTGCTAAGATAAGGATAAAGCTCTTAGGGAGATTATCCTTAACTCTTGAGGAATCCAAAGTAAGCTCTGAATTGGAGTTCATAGAAGTCAGGCTTCTAGTGGGACTTGGATTGAGTAAACTATAAAAGAGAGGCACCCCCGTGGGTCTAAGGTACATAGTTTTATGCTTAGAGCAGTAAGTTTAGCACTTGATTATCTTTGAGAGATATACTGACTTGATCGTCGGAGTGCCCCTGGGTGGAAGAGCCACCGCCGGAGCCTTTTCTTTCTGTTACAGGTTAGCTGAAGCCATCTATTCTGCTAGTGCTCTCCAGATGATTACTAGACGGGCAGTGTGGTCAGAAAATCACTCACACACTAAGAATGAAATGTTCATTTAATTCAATTCTTACCATTAACTTTATATTTTCACGTTCTCAATTGATCCCAAGGACCGCCCAAAAAAAAAAGAAAAAAAAGAAAGAAAAAGGAACAACCTCCACACACAGCTACAAGTTGAAGACAAGAAGCAAAAGCTAATAAAAAAGTAGCCAAGAAGAATCATCAAAGGAACCAAATGAACTTATTGTCAAACACAATAAACCAGACACAAAAGTTAGGTAGCCAAGCAAGAGGTAGCAATATTTCAGGATACCTCAGGCTCCAAGACACCTCATTTATCAAACAAATGTCCTCAAATTTATCATCCACCAAATTCCACCAACCCATAAATGTTCCTAATCATATTCCATGCACCAAACTCGACAAGAAAAAAAATATAAAATAAAAAGGAGACGGCATTCTCACTACCGTTCTTTTCTTTCTTTCTTTCTTTCTTATATATATATTTTTTAAAGTTCAAAAAGTAGCTAAAAAATTTTAGCTGTGACAAATAAAAGAGAAATTCTTATTTATGTTACAATGTGCCGTTTTGGGAACAAAATAAAAAGCCACGTTTTTGGACAAAATGTCCAAAAACGCAAGTGTCAAAAATGCAACCAAATTGGTTTGGGAAGTGCCAAAAACGCAAGTGCAAAATTACAAATTAGGGCCTATGACAAAAAAAATAAAAAAATAAATTTCTTATGTTGGGTAAGGGTATTTTGGTTATTTTAATTTGAATTGACACCATAAACAAATGTTAAACTAAAAAGCCAAAAGCCAACTTTTTACCAACTTCTCAAATCACTTTCCAAAAAACTAAAAAGCTTGGTAAAAAGCCAAAAGCCAACTTTTTACCAACTTCCTAAAACACCCCAGCCATCTAACCACATGATTTTTTTTGCATTTTTCCAAAGCAACATTCGAATATTTAAAACATATATACAATAGGATTAAAAGAAGAGAGAAGAAATATATATAGGGGGTCCCTCATCATTTATATTGCTAATCTATTTAAATCATTAGTTTAGTTTTGCCAAGAGAATTTGCTTACCTATATGCGGAACTCCATTGTGATAAACCTTTCCAAACAAATAATGCCTCCAATTATTCCACATATTGCACCCAAAAAAAAATAAATAAATAATAAAAAGAAAATAATTTTAAACAAAACAAAGTTAACAAGGCTGTAGAGCTTATACAAGTGACACAAATGAGATAGCTCAACTAGAAAATCATAGTCAACTTATTAGAGCGAAGAGTAAAACAGAGCGTAGCTATCTAGTAATACATAACAAGTCAATACGAATAAAGTACGTGTCCCCTCACAAAATTAACAAAACTTACGAACGAACATATTTTTTTAGTAACTTTTTGACTTTTTGACTAAAATGTGATGTAAAAAAAATTAGTATGTTTTAAATGACTTTTTGATTTTTTACGAAAAGATTTACAAAAAGTAGAGAGTAAAGGGAATCTTTGACTTTTTGGCTAAAATCACCACTTGCCAAACGAGTGTTTAGGCAGGTGGAATCCTCCCAAATTTGCTAAGCATCATTCCAATATTCCATTGTTAGGAAAAATGATTAAATAAAATGATCCAATGCTCACTATTAATATAAAGCTCACTATTAAATTGAACCTTTGTAACAACCCTGACCCATGATTAACGTCCATTCATGCTTAATATGCCTAATAAGTTCTTGAGTTCAAATTCTGAATTATTTACATGTGTGCTGCATTATTTGTGATTATATTTGTTTAACGTAGAAAGATATGTTCGTGTTTTCATTTCGGTTTGTGAATTGAAGGCCTCATCGGCATCCGAATCAGAAATTGATTTGATTTATGTGTTAATTAGAATTTTTAGAATCTTATGGTAGGTTCAATTGAAATTTGATTCGGAACGAATAAATTAGATTAATTTAATGCCCACTTATTTAGCCTTAATTAATTATCTTCAAGTGAGCCTATATAAGGCTTCTTATATGCATTTATTCTTCCTTCCTTCTTCATTCAACATATTTGAGCTCCATCAAACAAGCAAAACGTGAGAGAGTGAGAGAGAAAAGGCAATTGAGGTCAAAAGTTGGGATAGGAGTGAATTGCCAAGAAGTATTGGAGATTTGCAAAGAATTTGGGAATTGAAGCTCCCTCACTTGTGCAATTCAAACTTTAGATAAGAGAATTAGCCTTTGATCTAGTAATGTAGTTGGTTAATGTATGAAAGCAAGTGAATTAAATGAATTCAAGTAGGAATTAGGCTAGAATTGAAGAAAACTAAGTCACACCATGCATGCATGCATATTTTCTCACGTTTTGAGTTTAATTTTCAAGGATTCCCTCATACATGTCTTGAATTCACCTTAATTTTGGAAAATGATCAAGTTTCATGTTATTTTGTAGCATTTGATCATGCTTTGAGAAGCTTAAGTTCAAAGAAATTCATGCATGTCATGTTCATGGATCATACATAAATTTTAAGTCGAATTTTGTACAATTGGCAAGCTATTTGGCCATAATTTCTTGAAAAGATCCTTAATCCAAGATGTATTATGATTTTCTAAGTGTTCCTCAAGTTTTGGCCCAGAAAAATCAAGTTTTGATGCTTAAAGATTGAGTTTTGAACTTGGAGATCAAATCTGAAAATTTCAGAATTTGCACCTACGCTCGAGCGTAGGAGTTCATACTCGAGCGACCACTCTGAGTGCGTGTACCTCCGCTCGAGCGACCGGAAGTCCGCTCGAGCGTGAAATGCATGTTCTCAGAAGTTCATATGTTTTGCAGATCGCTCGAGTGACAGAAGTCATGCTTGAGTGAAGGTCTGAGTCTCATGCTCGAGCGAGGATCGAGCGTGAAAATCAAGCGACCAATACTTTTGTCAAAGTTTGTAGACTGCTTGAGCGAAGAAAGTTACGCTCGAGCGAGGAAAGCCACACTCGAGTGTGAACCCTGTTTTCAGTAAGTTTGGCAAAATGTTTTCAAGTACATTTTTGCATTCTCATTCCATCATAGGCATTTCTAGGCCAAGATTAAGACACCATAATGAGGATAAAGGCTAGAAGCACACTAAGAACAATGAAATAAGTTATGTACAGTTTGAGCGTGTGTTTCAATGTATGTATCTGTTATGTTATGTAGGTCACGCGCCGCAAAACATCTAATTTGCTTATTCTGTCTGTTTACCTTGGAGCTTATGTTATCTGTGAGTAATAACTTTGAAAAACTATGTTCAATTATAAGTATTTTCTGAATGATATAAGATGATCTGTTTCTGAAATATTATTTTATGTATGAATGAATAATTGTCCAATGTTTTCTAAAATGTATTTGTGGCATTCTTAGCTTCAAATGACATCTGTTATCTGTTCTATTATGTCTCAATTATAGGTCAACTGTACGTCTTATGAGCCAACTGTTATGGATCCTTCTATATACGTCCCTTTATGGATCAACTGTACGTCTCATGAGCCAACTGTACCGTCTCTATGCACGAGAGTCAATTGTACACCTTTATGGTCGCCTCTTTATAGGTCAACTGTATACCTTTATGGTTGTCCCTTTATGGGCCAATTGTTTCTGCTAGTACTAATGAATGTGCCACGTATGATTAACTGCAAGTTCTATTTATGAATACGACTTTGAAACTGTATATGTTATGTACTACGATTTCTGAACATAATTACGAATTCTATTTTCTGTAACTGTTATGGACAAAATTCATTTAACCTCTTTATTCTGTTATTATTCACTAGGCTCCAGCTCACTATATATATTATGTATGTAGGTAAACAGGCACGTAACCAGGCCCAGAGTTGACGGCCTATGTTTCTGTTTTGTCAGCCAACTACCGTGCCTCCTGAGGAGGTTCTTTTTTAGAGGATTATGTCAAGGCCTTAGTTGAGCTTGTTTTGCATATCTGTACTTGGGCTAAGTACCCTTTGATCCTATCTGTGTAATTGGATGACATAAGATTAATGAATTTTTGACGTCACATCTATATATATATAAGTTTGTTTTGGAAATTTATGTCCCATCTATGTCTGCACAGCTCCATGGACTACATTAATTTTGTATATTTGCTTCCGCAGCCACTATCTTATGTTATCCTGTTCAAAGCCTTTGGTAATCTAAGGATTACTGGCCAGTTACGACGCTAAACCCATAGGGACGGATTTAGGTCGTGACAACCTTTTGCCACCAATTACTTGCGTCTCATAAAAAGTTGTCATAAATATATTTTTTGCCACAGTCAAGTACACGGTTGCAAAAAAATAAATGCAACAAGTCAATATTCTAGTAGTGTAGTTGAAAGTATAAAAGATTGAATAAAAAAATATAATAGAACTCTTTTAAAAAGATTAAAATATATAAAAAAAATTACATAATTTAAAGAAGGATTATTTACCAATAAATCCTATTTCACAAACTGTTATACCAAATAGTCCCACTTTTATCCTATTATACCAAACAGTCCTATTGATGGGTTGATTTGGTCCTTTTTGATTTATTTTATTTTATTTTTGTTTTACTGCGTGGACGAGAGTGCCCTGTGTGTGTCTCCCCGATCAAGGCTCTGTGCTATCCACTTATACTCCACCCGAAACACACACCATGTGAAGCATACACTGCAACGCATATCCAACAATCCAAAGCCTCAAAGGCTTCATCGGAGACTCCTTCCGACTCACCTCCAACACCGACAAAGCAACGAACACGAACGCAAAGTTCCACAACAGATCCAGAATCACGATCGGCTTCGAGTACGCCCAATCGCTCTGCCTCTCTTCGATCTGCTCCGCCGCCGCCTCTCTTACCCTCAACTCCGACTCGCGCATCATTCTCTGACTGCCGCGGAGGCTCAGCGGGCGGCGCACGAATCGGCGGCTCAGGAAGATCTGATCGGTCAACAACGGCGTCGCATCGATTAGCTATTGTGTGTGTGTGTGTCTGCCCCTCGCAATGTATGTGTGTATCTGTGTGTGTGTATCTGCCGCGGAGGCTCAGCGGGCGGCGCACGAACCGGCGGCTCAGGAAGATCTGATCGGTCAGCAACGACATCGCATCGATTAGCTATTGTGTGTGTGTGTGTCTGCCCCTCGCAATGTATGTGTGTATCTGTGTGTGTGTGTATCTTCCGCAGAGGCTCAGCGGGTGGCGCACGAACCGGCGGCTCAGGAAGATCTGATCGGTCAGCAATGGCGTCGCATCGATTAGCTATTGTGTGTGTGTGTGTGTCTGCCCCTCGCAATGTATGTGTGTATCTGTGTGTGTGTATCTGTGTGTGTGTGTCTGTCTGCCTCTCACAATGTATGTGTGTATCTGTGTGTGTGTGTCTGTCTGCCTCTTACAATGTATGTGTGTATCTGTGTGTATGTGTCTGTCTGCCCCTCACAATGTATGTGTGTATCTGTGTGTGATAGGAGAAAGAGAGAGCCCATGCCAGCCCCTGTGTGTGTCTTACCTCAGATCGAATAGAAGCTGTGTGCGTGTGTCCCGTGTATCAGTGTGTGTGTTGTGTGTTAACCCCCAAACACACCAACCCAGCCCAATAAAAAACCCCTTACAGCGCATTGCCATTCTGTGACACCTTACCAGTGTATCACATGCAACACACCACACATCCATTTACTAATCACGCACGTGAGTGACATACGTGCCTCACCTAATTTCCGCCCGACAGCTGCATCAGCAACGGTTAGATAAGGGTAATTACGTCCCTCACAATTAAATGGGACTAAACGGTTTAATATAATAAAAATGGAACCAATTGGTTCATAAATTCAAATTTTGAGATTTATTAGTAAATCTCCCTTTAAAGAAGGGACACTATTACAATTTTGTAAAAGACAAATTAAATATAAATTTTATATCTAAATAAAATAATGTAAATATAAAAAACTCTAGAGGAGGCACGTGACTCGCATGGTCTTGCATTCCCTCCACCTCTGTTATCAAATCAAAATGCTTACTCCAATTAAGATGACAATTTAAAAGAAATTACAAATAAAAACTCAACAGCCAAACCATCAACCCACCTTCTACAGCCAAAAATTGTTGCCTTTTCATTTAAAAAAAAAAAAAGGCAAATTACACTAATAGTTTTTAGGGCAAATGTCCTTTTAGGTTTTTGACAAATACATGAACTTTTTCTATAGTTTAAATAATTATAGTAATTTTTCTTATTTTACCTGATAATATCAAGATTTCCGCCTTCTGTCGAATTGTTCCAAACGGTGTTACTTTTTCTATAATAAATTATCTTATTACCCTTCCTTTTAAAATATTAAAGAATGTTTTTGGATTGGAGGACAGGTTTGGAAGAAATAAACAGTGTTTGGAATAGTATTTTTAGATTTATTTTTTCAAAATATTAAAAAATGTTTAAAAAAATTATTATTTTTATTTTAAATATATAATTTTTATTTAAATATTTTTAAATATTTTATTTTATTTGGTAAATTTTTTAATTTTTTTAATTTTAATATTTTAAACTCAAAGCACAATTGCACACTCAAATCGAAACCAAACACATAACTCAAAACTTAATTCAAAAATTATTTTCAAACCTCATAACCAAACACATAACTTGACACTCCACACTACTTTCAAAACTCTACACTCAAATCGTAATCAAACGTATAACAAAAAAATTAAAATATTTAAAAATATATTTATAAAATAAAATAAAACATTTATAATAAAAATTATTTTATATTTAAAATAAAAAAATAAAATTTTAATTTTTTTAATATTTAAAAAATATATTTAAAACATTAAAAAAAATACAACACATAGATGTATGAAATATAATGCACATTAAAATAAATAAATAAATATTAAAAATATAAATTATTTACCCTAAAAAAATAATTTCAAAAAATTTTAAAATTTATAACCAAACTTTTTTTTTTCAAAACTCATAACTCAAAATACGACTCCACACTCAAATCATGATTCCAAAAATAATATTAAAAAAAAAAATAAATTTTTTTGAAATTTTTTTCTTTTAAAAAAGAGTTTTTGAAATAGTTTGATTTTGAGTTTTGAAAAGAATTTTGAATTGAGTTTTGAGTAAAAACATGTTTCGAAAAAAGATTTTGGTTAGAAATATGTGTAGTTCTCTTTTAGAATTACAATTCTAATTAGAAATTTTCAAAAATCTTTTCAAAACTCATATAGTCTTAACCAAATATACAACTCAAAACTCAATTCAAAAATTATTTTCAAAACTCATAATCAAACACAAACTTAAAAAAATACGAACTTATGTTAAATATATTTTTAAATATTTTAATTTTTTTTGTTATGCGTTTGGTTACGATTTGAGAGCAGTTTTGAAAAATAGTGTGGAGTGTCAAGTTATATGTTTAGTTATGATGTTTGAAAATAATTTTTGAATTGAGTTTTTAGTTATGTGTTTGGTTACGATTTAAGTGTGAAGTTATGTTTTGAGTTTAAAATATTAAAATTAAAAAAATTAAAATATTTACAAAATAAAATATTTAAAAATATTTAAATAAAAGTTATATATTTAAAATAAAAAAAATTTAAACATTTTTTAATATTTTAAAAAAATAAATCCAAAAATAATGTTCCATACACTGTTTGTTTCTTCCAAACCTATCCTCCAATCCAAAAATATTTTTTAATATTTTAAAAGGAAGGACAATAAGGTAATTTATTATAGAAAAAGTAACACCATTTGAAACAATTTGACAGAAGGAGGGAATCTTGACATTGTCAGGTAAAGCAGGGGAGGTTACTGTAATTATTCAAATCACAGGGGAGGTCCCTATATTTGTCAGAAACCTCAGGGGAGGTAAATATAATTTACCCGTTTATAATTTGAGACTCGTGTCACTTTGGTCCCTGGCTTTTCAATTGTGACATATTTAACCTTAATTTTTGAATTTTATTTTAAATAAGGACAATTGAAGATCATTACTCAATTTCAAGAGGAAAGTCATCAATTTGATAAAATATAAATTAATTTGATAAAAATAAATGTCAAAAAAATATTTTTGAAATTTTTAAAATTATTTCTACTCACCAAAGATAAAATTATGTATAATTGATAAATCTTTTACTCATTTATTTATTTATTTTACCAAATTAATTTTTATTATGTATTTGGATGATGATAATGTAATGGGTGGTTATTAGGCTTTTAATATATAATGAATATATTTAATATATGAAATGTTTTTATTTTTGAATTTTTTGATTTAATGAATTGGTTTAATAATGATATCAAAGTTATTGCTATATTTGACTTTCGAAAAAATAGAAACTAATTTAACGAAAATAAAAATAACCACACATTACATGATCATTATCCAAACACATAATAAAAATTAATTTGGTAAAAATAAATAAATAAATGTGTAAAAGATTTATCAGTTTTACATAATTTTAACTCTGGTGGATAAAAATAATTTTTAAAATTTAAAAAATATTTTTTTGACATTTATTTTTGTCAAATTTTTTATATTTTATCAAATTGATAATTTTGTCCTTAAAATTGAGTAATAATATCTTCAATTGTCCTTATTTAAAATAACATTTAAAATTTAAAATCAAATGTATCACAATTAAAAAATCAAAAATTAAAATGCCACAAAACTCAAACCATACAGACCATTAATATAATTTGGCCTAAACAAAACTCAACCACTTCTCGCTTGACTCTTCTTTTTCATGCCATTCGTACATTACTTTTTTTAAAAAAAGAAATTAAATTAAAATTAAATAATGTGATGCATACACTTCTGTAATATCAAGCAAGCAAAGGAATATATGATTAAAATATGTAATCCCCCATTAACTCATTACTGCTTTTATTATTATGTTTTTTACTTAAATGATTAAAAAAAAAAAAGTCAAATATTATTTGAAGAATTACAAACATAACCTCAAAATTTGACTGTAATTTTTGTATAAAATCTTAATTTTTTGAATTAATCTCAATTAGAAAGATCAATCTTCTTCTTTTTTTTCTTTTTTTTTTTTTGGTTAGCTAAACAAAGAGAGAAGAGATAATTTTGTTAATTTATTAGGGTCCAGCTTATCTCAAGTTGAGATCAAGACTGGACCCGTCCAGTTCGGTTCATGGGGCCCATTTTTTGGGCCCGTTTTGATAATCCGAATCGTTCAATGTGTAGAAATCGTCGAGTACTACATGACAATAAAAATCACGTTGATCGGATATCAATAGCTATGTGATTAAATCAGTTTTATATTAAAAAAAATGAACGGTAAAACAATTGACGG
Source organism: Camellia sinensis (assembly GCF_004153795.1). Taxonomy (NCBI): domain Eukaryota; kingdom Viridiplantae; phylum Streptophyta; class Magnoliopsida; order Ericales; family Theaceae; genus Camellia; species Camellia sinensis. The sequence goes on from NW_021024841.1 coordinate 155,310, forward strand.
TTGATAAAAAACTATTTTATTTACATAGCTATCGATATCCGATCAACGTGTTTTTTTATAGGCACATAGTACTCGACGAGTTTTACACATTGAACGGTTCAAATTATCAAAACGGGACCCGTGGTGAGCTCCCACGAACCTAACAGTACGGTCCAGTCTAATCTTGGACGGGACCAAAGCCACTGCCAATTTATTACTTTTCTTCTCTTATCAAATTTTTTATTTTTATTTTTATACCTACACATGCTAAATATTTCACTCTTGGAAGTTATTACGCATCGTCATTATAACTTAGAAGTTAATGGGGTTTGGTTTAGTGTTAGGAGAAGACAATTAAAGGGTTTATTACCCAAAAAATCACACATTCAAATTTCACAAATATCAAACATTTTAAATTTTGGAGCTACTGGTATTTTGTCTAATTATTAATTTCAGAACTTTGAAATTAGTCCAAATATGCATAAACAGGTCTAGACACCCGACTATAAAAAAAAATTTAAAAAAAGAAATTGAATCGTCATTTTATTAAAGGGTCATTTTCTAGGAAAATTGGGGAACACCATGTGTACTTTCAGGTGTTTTGGGAAGTTGGTAAAAAGTTAGTTTTTGACTTTTTATCAAGCTTTTCAGTTTTTTGAAAAGTGATTTGCGAAGTTGGTAAAAAACTGGTTTTGACTTTTTAGTTTAATATTTGTTTATGGTGTCAAATCAAATTAAAATGACAAAAATACCCTTACTCAACATAAGAATTTTTTTTTTTTTTTTTGTCATAGGCCCCAAATTGTAATTTCACACTTACGTTTTTGGTATTTTCCAAACTAATTTTGTTACATTTTGCCCCTTGCGGTTTTAGACATTTTGATAAAAACATGTCTTTTTATTTTGGTTCCAAAACGGCACTTTATATCTTTATAATACAAGCCACTAGAATGGGAAGCTTTTACATATGGGATTGGAGAGCACTGATAGGGACATTTCGATCTATTTAAATAATTCTAATAGTTTATTTTTTAAAGAATGTTAAACTTGTCATTCATGTAAAAATTAGATTAATATTGTACATAATATTTTTGTTATGCCTAAATGTTAAAAATGATGTACAAATATATTATTTTCTTACCTCATTTTTTTATGAGTTCAAAAGGAGCCCATATCAGAGATCCCAAACCCTTTAAAAATATGTACAAAATATAATATGCCCAATAATGTTATGTTTATTAACTTTGTCCACTAATACTACATTTATTATTTTTTAGAGAAAATTAGTGAAAAATCCAATTTAAAGAGGGTATAAAGTATTAGATCCAATGTAAAATCTTATTTGCTTACAAGAACATACTGGAAAATTTGTTGAAAAATTTCATCAGCCCCGGTAGAAAAATGTGTGATTTTCAACAAACATGGCGTTGAATGAGTGACATGTATCATATTTCAACATATAAGAAAATAGACTATGAATTTCAACAAATAAACAAATTAGGTGATTTTAAAAGATAGGGTGATATCAACAGATAATTGTCTTTTTAGACAAATTATATCATTTTAGATCAAAAAAATTAGAACTTGAACCTATTGGCTCAAAATATTAAAAAATAAACTTATGACCTGAGTACTTATTTTTTACATTAATATATTATCTGGTATATCATAATGACATTATTAGTACAATGTGGCTCACATGAGTTGCATTAACATTCAAAGAATGTGATTTTGTTCCATAAAATCTATGTAATATGGCACAAAGATTTTTAAAAATGTCCAAAATATATTAGTGATAAATTTAGTTTTAACAGTTCAGATTATACTTACCATGTATCTAAGAATTAAGATGATTTTTTGTTTTTGCTTTTTTTCCTAAAAAATATGTCTTTTCACTTCCCCTCTCTCTCTCTCTCTTTCTCATGTTAAGAGATACATTCATCTCTCTCTCTTCTTGCGTACTCCAGCAACTCTCCATTTTCCTTTTTCAGTTTCGATTCTGCAACCTGTAGCAACTCTTCAAAGGTGATACTCCTATTCTCCTATGCCTTTTCACACTTCAAATGGGTCACTCTCTCTATATTTCATTGAAGTGGGTTTCTATTTCTATATATATTTCAGAAAATATGATGGGTTGCAAATATGTTTTCTGTCTTACTATAATGATCAATAATTACATCACAAATTTTACAGTTAGAACATGCTGAAATGTGGCACTCACCTATAAATATTTTTTTTGTTAGAACACTCATAGCAACACCATAATTCTGGTCCAAAAAACAAAACCAATCATCCATGGATCCTTCGTATTCACTCATTTTTTGATTCGCCAATCCAGATTTGATGGGTGCCAATAACATACGAGCATTGTTGGGGTATCAACAATGATAGGTATCATGAAAAAACTTTCATGAAAATGATCATGAAAGATTCATGACCTTTGGATTACACTTAAAATAAAGCACCACACACTAATCAATGTAATCTAAGAGTCATAAATTTTTCATGATTATTTTCATGAAAGTTTTTTCATGATCCTTAGTTTTTTTCTAAAATAAATATGATGAGTTTTGATTTCATTGATGGGTTTACAATTTCCTTTCTTTACATTTTCTGTCTCTACATGGATGGATTTATATATTTCTATTTCATTGATGGGTTTTACCAACTAACCTATAATTATAATGGGTTTTGATTTCTTGAAATCCTATGAGGATTTCAGAAAATTATTAAGTGAGATTTCTATGAGTAAACAGGTGATTGCTAATGAAACATAAGAATTTCATCAACTAAAACCATAATCAATGGGTTGGGTTTTGGTGATAACAATGCAAAAGTATTTAATAGTTTTTGATGAAACAGTTATTGCTTTTGATGAAACAAAATGGGTTGGGTGTTGATGTTTCCTAATTTTTGGTGAAATTTATTTGTCTCAATGATGCAAAAATGTATATGTGTTCATGAAATTTATATTCATATATTTCAATTTAAAAGACTTATAAAATGACTTTGTTATTTGGTGATTTTTTTCTTTTTTTGGCATAAATTTTTGTTTCGACTCTCCAAATGATAAATGATGAATTTCATTATCCTGAATTGTTTTTAACTTATTTCTATAAATGGTGGGTGTCAAGTTGGTTGATAATGATTGAGCCAAGTTATTTCTCTATCTACATTGATGGATTGCAAATATAATGAAATCAAAATATCTATGATTATAATGGATTTTGATTTTGGATTTGATTTCATCTCTATAAAATTAAAGTCAGTTGGAAAAGAAAATTGTCCAAATTTAGACAATTTTTGTGTTCAATTTCTAACCCCGTTAATACTCTTCATGTTGCTAGGGCTGATTTTAATATTTAATTTTATCATTTTAATAATTTTATTTTCTCTTAGAAAGGGTTTTAATGTGATTGTTAAAATACATCTATTGTATAAATTGGGTTGACCTTTTCTTTTTTTTACATGTTTATATTTTTATTTCTTCTCCTCTTGATTGCAACCCATTATGTATTTTCTATCCATGGCAGTTATTTATTTAAATAAAATTTTAAATTTTATTATCCAATTTGGTACTAAGTGATTGGAAATAACATTTCACGGCCAATGAAATCCATGTTAAATTTTTTTTTAAGGTTGTATAAAAATTTTCAAGAATGTACAAGTGATTTAGTATTTTTTTTTTTTCTTGGTGTCCAAAATTATATAACTAAATATTTTTAGGTTGAAGTACAACAGTTATAGACAATATCATTATTTTTGGTCTAGTAAGCTTTTTTTTTTTTTTTTTCCTTCATGTAAATTTAATTACCTCTCTTATAATGTAAGGCCCCCTTTTTTTTTTTAAACTTATCATGTCTAATTTTCTTCTAATAAAATGCTTCTTTTTTTTTCCTCATACTTAATAGGTGGATGGAGACTTACACCGAACCGTAATATCAACTCCGTTTACTAATTTTCTTATTTATGTGTATAAAATTTTATTTATCACTCTAAGGTTTTTGTATATATAGGTTCGATTTCTTCAAGAAAGAAATGTTAATATTGTTATCCGCAATCAACGTGACCTTAATACTATTTGCATTCGTGAGGTAAGCCCAAAATGCACTTGAACACTGGACATGCATTTTCTTATCATTTTAAAAATAATTTATAAATATATTCTACTTATTTTTCATAACAAAGGAAAAACACTAGGCGATATCAAAGGAAACAGAAAAGACTACCCCTTCTGGCAAAAGAAAGGAAAATGCATATCCCGTAGTATGGTTCATCAACATTTTTTAAAAGTTTCTTTTTCAAATATTTATTAAATTTTTGTTTTTATATAGATTTTTTGAAGAATTGCTGTCACGACCAAAACCCGCCCCTATAGGTTTAGCATCGTAACCAACCAGTAATCATTAGATTACCAAAGGCCTCTTAACAAAATAACATATAATTAGGGGCAGTGGACGCAAATACATAAAATATACATAGTCCATCGAGCTGTGATAACATACATGGAATAGATAATCTTAAACTTTTATAAACATACAAGTGACATCAAAAGATACAGTATTTACACGTCACTCCATGTACATGTAAACATAAAACTTGTCCGTAAATCAAAAGAAACAAAGTCTTATACATTCATAAAAACACAGCCACTAGACTTGACTTAATCCGGAACCTTCTCAAGAGGCATAAAGGCTGGCTGACAAAACAGAATCTTAGGCCGTCAACTCTGGGCCTGGTTACGTGCCTGATCACCTACATACATAATATAAATAGTGAACTAGGGCCCAGTGAATAATAACAGAGTAAGGAATTTACTGAATGATGTGCATGCAGATGTAGAGTCTAATGCATATTCCGATTTCAGATCTGAAACAGATTCTTATACATGTTCGTATTCGTGATCAAAGTTCGTACATTACACATTATAATGCGTGGCACATCTATTAGCGTTAACAAATCCGATGACCCACGAGGGGACGGCCGTGAAGGCATTCTAATAACCTATAAAGGGACGGCCATAAAGGTATTCCGATGACTCACGTGTACAGAAACGTTTCTGATGACCTATAAAGGGACGACTACAAAGGCATTTCGATGACTCATGTACACAGAAACATTTCCGATGACCCATAAAGGGACGGCCATAAAGGCACTCCGATGACCTATGAAGTGACGTATATCATATGATACTAAGGATACCACGAATACATTTCAGAAACTTGGACAATCATTCATTCATTGAAAGCATAGCATTTCAGAAAACTGATCATTTCATATCAATAGAAAGTAATTAAAGTTAAACATAACTTTACAGAGTTATTACTCACAATTAACAGATGGCTCCAAGTAGATGAATAGAGTAGGCAATTTAGATATCTTATGGTGCGTGACGTACACAAGTACAAAAAAACACATACTGAATTACACACCCGAAAATAGTAACTTAATTCTTTCTTATCTTGGTGTGTTTCTACTTCTTATCCTCATTATAGTGTCTTATTCTTGGCCTAGAAATGCCTAGGATGCAATGAGGATGCTAAAATGCACTTGAAAACACTTAACAAAAATTATTGAAAACAAGAGTCTCACTCGAGCGCAGCTTTCTTCGCTCGAGCAGACATGCAAAATGTGGGTGGTCACTCGAGCACAACTTTTGTCGCTCGAGCGGTCAGTAAACTTTTGCAAAAATGCTGGTTGCTCGATTTTTTCCGCTCGATGCTCGCTTGAGCGTGAGACTCATACCCTCGCTTGAACGCAACTTTTGTAGCTTAAGCAGCCTACAAAACAGGCAAACTTTTGGGAGTATGCATTTTACGCTCGAGCTAACTTTTGGTCACTCGAGCGGAAGTGTGAAAATGAAGGTGGTCGCTCGTACGCAGGATCTGTCGTTCGAGGGTGAAAGCAGAATTCTGAAATTTCCAAATTTGCTTCCAAGCTTCAAATTCAACCCCAAGGCTGCAAATTATGGTTCCTTGGACCAAAAACTTGAGGAAACTCTTGTAAACTTGGAAAACATGGTGAATTCAAAATCAATTCCACAAAATCAAGGTTCAAGAGCATGTGATGTATACAAAACCAAACCCAATTCTTTGAAAACATAACCATATACGTCATGCATGTAAAGGTGTAAGTTCCAAGCCTCCAAAACATGATCCAATGAGGTGTCTAAGTTAAAAATATGTTGAATTCTCCAGCCAAGGTCAAAATGAGGATATGCAAGAGGGAATTCTTTGAAAACAACTTCAAATTATGATGAGATGAGCATGCATGCATGATATGGTTCATTTCTCTTTAATTCTAGTTCAATTCTTGTAATTCATCTCCCAATCCATATGAAATAACAATAGCTATTTCAATTACATAATCAAATGGTTAAGTTCTTACCTTGGTTTCTTAATTGAATGCCAGATAGCTAATTGTTTGAGTTTCTAAGCCAAACTTTCAAGTTCTTCTAATTTCCTTAATACTCTAGTTGAAATCAAGTCTTCCTTCTCTCTCTCTCTCTCTCTCTCTCTCTCTCTCTTTTCTCTCACGTTTGAACTCAAAAGGTGAGGGTATGAGAATGTAAAAGTGTATAGGAAGGGGTATGAGTGGCCTCATATAGACTTGATTAAAAATTAATTAATTAACTTACTACTAATCTAATGAGTATTAAATTATTCGAATTTAATCGTTCCGAATCGAATTTTAATTAAACCTACCATAATATTCTAAAAATTCCAACCAACACGTAATGCAAGTCATTTTTACGATTGGATGCCGATAAGGCCTTCAATTCACAGAACGAAAAAGAAAAACGGAAACAGATATTTCTACGATAAACAAATACAAGCACAACAATGCAACACATACACATGCAATTTATGTTGAATTTCTCTTAATTACTGATTAGGCTCATTTAACCATGAATTAACGTAAATCAGAGGTCAAGATTGTTACAACCTTCCCCCCTTAAAGAGTTTGGTCCTCCAAACTCGAGTTATCTTTTTTTGAGAAAAACATCGAGTTCAAAGGGAACAAATCTAGGTATCTTTTCATTATATCTTCCTCCGTCTCCCATGTTGAATATGTCCCTCTGTGGTTTTGCTAATCCACTTTCACTAACGAAATTTTTTTGTTCTTTAATCTTTTGATCCGGCGATTCACAATCTAAATAGGTCTTTCTTCGTACGTATAATCATCTTTCAGAAGGATATAGGTCGGCTCAATCACATGTAATAAGTCTCTCAAATAATCCCAAAGCATAGAGACATGAAAACCGTTGTGCATATGCCCCATGACTGGTGGTAAGGCTACCCGATACGTCACCGGGTTGATTTTCTCTAAAATTTCGTACGGGCCAATGTATCTTGGTGCTAGTTTTCCTTTCACCCTAAATCGTGTCTGACCCTTTATTGGAGTTAATTTTATAAATACATGGTCACCGATGTCGTATCCCCTATCTCTTCTTCGAACATCCGCATAACTTTTTTGGCAGCTTTGTGCAGTTTTCAGACATTGCTGAATCAATTTCATTTTCTCAGTTGTTTCTTGCACAAGTTCTGGTCCCAACAACGGTCTATCACCTACCTCAGCCTAGCAAATTAGAGAACAACACTTCCTACAATTCAAAGCTTTCCACGGAGCCATACCGATGCTCGAATGGTGGCTGTTGTTATACACAAACTCAACCAATGGTAAGTAGGTTTTCCAACTGTCGTGAAAGTCTAGGGTACACATCCGTAACAAGTCTTCCAATTTCTGAATGGTTCGTTTAGATTGGTTATCTGTCTGTGGATGATAAGCACTGCCTAGTCTCAATTCAGTTCCTAGAGCTTGCTGTAGACTTTGCCAAAATCTTGAAGTAAACTTAGGATCTCTGTTGGATACAATAGATACTGGCACACCATGTAATCTCACAACCTCATTAACATACAAGTTAGCCAACTTATTCACATTATACAAAGATTTGACAGGTAAGAAATGTGCAAATCTAGTTAAACGATCAATAATTACCCAGATAGAATCCATACCTCGTGGAGAGCGAGGTAATCCGACAATGAAGTCCATCGTGATATGTTCCCATTTCCATTCCGGTATTGGAAGTGGCTATAGCAAATCAGCGAGTCGTTGATGTTCGGCTTTAACTTGTTGGTAATGTAAACATCTAGCCACGAAATCTGCAATAGACTTTTTCATTCCCAACCACCAGAAATTTTGTTTCAAGTCATGATACATCTTTGTGTTTCCCGGATGCATAGTAAATTTCAAATTGTGAGCTTCAGTCATGATGCATTTTCTTAAGTCAAAACAATCCGGCACACAAAGGCGACTATGAAATTTTAACACGTCATTTTCAATCACGAACCCGGGCCTCAGTTTTGAATTAATTTCATCAAAAATTTTCTTCAAGAAGGCATCTGTACATTGTTTCTCTTTAATCTCTTCAATGATTGCAAGTTGTGCAGAAATGGCAGCCAAGATCCCGCCTTGTTCATGTAATACAATTTCAATCTCATTCATTTCCAGGTCATATAATAATTCATTTTGGTCAGTGAGCAAACATGACAATTTCCCAATGGATTTTCGGCTCAATGCATCTGCAACGGTATTTGTCTTCCCTGGATGATACAGAATTTGCAGATCATAATCTTTGATCAATTCCAGCCATCTTCTCTGTCTCATGTTCAGTTCTTTTTGGGTAAAGAAGTATTTTAAACTTTTGTGATCGATATATACTTCACAAGTTACTCCGTATAGATAATGGCGCCAAATTTTCAAAGCAAACACTATAACTGCTAGTTCAAGATCATGAGTCGGGTAATTCTTTTCATGTGGTCGGAGTTACCGAGAAGCATAGGCAAATCTCCTTACCATTTTGCATTGATACAAAACCCAAACCTTTGTAAGATGCATTGCTATAAATCTGAAACCCATCAGTACCATTAGGCAGAGTCAAAATCGGTGCAGTTACTAATCGGATCTTCAACTTTTGAAAGTCAGACTCTCTTTGATCGTTCCAATTAAATGATATATTTTTTTGGATTAACTATGTCATTGGCATAGCAAGTTTTGAAAAATATTTCATAAATCTTCTGTAGTAACCTGTAAGTCCCAGAAAACTTCTAATTTCTGACACATTTGTCAGTTTAGGCCAGTCTACAATAGCCTCAATTTTCTGTGGATCCACTGATATGCCATCCTTGTTGATCACATGTCCCAGAAATGCTACACTGTCAAGCTTGAATTCATATTTGGACAATTTGGCATATAACTTCTTTTCTCTCAAAATCTTTAAGGTAGTTCTCAAATGACTCTCATGTTCTTCCCTGTTTTTGGAGTAAATTAGAATATCATCAATGAATACAACTATAAACTCATCCAAAAATTGTTTAAAAACTCTATTCATCAGGTCCATAAAGGCTACGAGTGCATTTGTTATCCCAAATGGCATGACTAAAAATTCATAGTGCCCATATCGTGCTCTGGATGTTGTTTTCTCTACATTTTCTGCCTTGACCTTTAATTGGTGATACCCGTATCTAAGACCTATTTTGGAGAACACTTGTGCTCCCTGTAGTTGGTCAAATAGGTCATCTATTCGGGGTTAAAAGTATTTGTTCTTGACAGTTACTTTGTTCAACTCCCGGTAGTCAATACATAGTCTCAAAGATCCGTCTTTCTTTTTGACAAACAACACCGGGTCTCCCCAAGGTGAGGTACTCAGACGGGTGAATTTATTGTCTAAGAGTTCTTGAAGTTGGACTTTTAGCTCTTTTAGTTCAGAAGTCAACATTCTATAAGGAGTCTTGGAGATAGGTTGTGTTCCAGGTACTATGTCAATAGTAAATTCAATTTCTCTATCAATTAAGTCCCCGGGTAGGTCTGTAGGAAATACATCAGGAAATTCATGGACTATAGGTATTGTTTCCACTTTAGTACCATCCGAAGACTCTGTCAACACACAACACAAGTAGCCCCGACATCCCTTCCTTAATAATTTCCTAGCTTTCATAAATGAAATCAAGTATGGTGGAGAGACTACCCCATTCCCCGTAAAAACAAACTCAGGCATACCAGGTGGTCTAAACACAATGGATTTACTTGCACAGTCAATGGTGGCACAATATTTAGTCAACCAATCCATACCTAGAATACAATCAAAATGATCAATGCTCAGGGGCAACAAATCAACATACAATGTCATTTCACCAATTATAATATCACATGCTGGATAAACACAAGCACATATCATAGAACCCCCAGTCGGTGTAGACACAGATAGTAAACAGTTTATAGGTTCTAACGGTCTAGTTGATTTTCGAGAAAAAGCATGCGATACAAATGAATGTGTGGAACCAGAATCAATCAGCACATAGACATTCTGAGCACAGATAGAAATTATACCTGACACCACAGATTCGGTGTTTTGTACATCACCAGGCACAAGTGCAAATACTCGACCCTGCCTTAAGGTTTCCTTCACAGTGTTAGCTTTCGTGTTTGTCACGACCCGCTCCCCGTACCCAAGGGTTAAGAATCGTGATGGCCAGTAACTGAGGTTACCTCCGGCCAATTCTTAAACAAATTAATAAATACGAGCGGAAATAATATTCAAGTGAGGGTACCAAAATAATCATTGGAGCTTCTATTTTTATTACAAAATTTATTGACCAAAAATGCCGATATTTACATATAAACATATCCATAAAAGTGCTGTGTGTGTCTATTCCGCAGCCTCACATCTAAGACTTCCCAAAAACTATTTCTGAATTGCATTGTTTCCTGAAAATTGGTAAATAGCTATAAGCACATGGTAGAGTAAAAAATATTATACCAAGAGTATAAGGGACACAAAATAACCATGGATAATTATGTAACTAAAATATTAAGATAACTTAGTCTGAACAAATAATCATTTAAGTAGCAAAATTGAGATTATGTAAATAAATAACCATAACCATGGTACCGAACAGAATAGAACAGGACAGAGGTCACAGGAGTGACAGTCAGAATAGAGGTACGGATTCAATAAGTGGCTCGTACGGATTATAGAGGTGGCTCCCACAATAGTGTACAGCACTTTGCTCCGCACAGAACAGAGATCAATAGATCCATGACAATAGAGGACCACAAAGTGACCAAACAGAGGCCAATGGTTATTTAACTCCCCCATGGCGTGGGACTCTCATGGTGGTACTTACAAAACATAATTGTTTATAAGGTCATTGTCAAATATTCTTTAAAATATAAACAAACATATCAAATAGTTTCATTTTAACAGATAGAGTTCAGAAATTAATCCACGTAATTGAAATATTAATATTTATAATAATTTATAAAACATAACTTGTATAAAATAAATATGGTAAGTCAAAACATACGTAAAATGTATTATGGTGACTCAAGGTATAATATAACTCACCTTAAAAGTAGTACCTTACTCTTTCTTTCCACTACCAAAGACCCTTTCGACTTTCATTATTTTCTTTCCCTTTTCTTCGTTTCTTTTTCCTTCATTTCTCTCTTTTTTTTCCTTTTTTTTTTCCACACTGTGGATCACCTCCTCCCTATTTATAGGAAGTTAATTCGTAAGTCCCAAGCCAAGTCCATACACGTGGCTCTACCAAGTTTTCTCTCTCAATTCAAGTTTATCCATTAGTGAGTCACTACACCTATATATAGGTAGGCAACTAATGCACAAGTGACATTTAGCAAGGCTAGATGTATTCTCCAAATTGAAGGTGACAAATTTTCCTTTTATATTTATCCTTTAACTCCTAAATTTCTTACTAATTACATTATTTTACAAAATTACACATGATAATACAAAATAATTCATATTTTCCCAACTATGATTAAATAATATTAGTATAAATTTTACAGAATAATTAAAAATTTGGGTTGTTACAGTGTTCATCCTTGATCCAGAAGCGGATCCGGCTGAATTTGTTGCTGGACGGTTGGTATTTTCAAGCCTAATAAGACAATCCTTCATCATATGGCCGATTTTACCACACTTGAAACAGGCACCTGATGCTCGATAATAAACTCCCTTGTGTTTCCTACCACATTCTGAACAAGTCGGTACAGATCCACTATTTTGGCTTGAGTTACTATAAGATCTCATGTTTTGCTTATTTGAGAATGACCGACCTCTTTTAAAATTAGGTCCCAATCTTTTGCCCCTCCATTCGCTACTGGAGCTGGAGCTTGTTTCTTTGCTGCCAAAATGGCTTCTGCCATCAACGCCCTATCAAACACATTCACATACGTAGGAAGGTTGAGGACTCTCACTCGATCTAATATATCTAAATCTAATCCACCCTCAAATTTTCGAGCTTCTTGTAGTCCGTGTCTACCAATGAGGCATAAACTGAGCTAGTTCAGTGAACTTGGCCTCATACTCGGCCATGGACATGTTGCGTTGCTTGAGTTCTTGAAATTCTAAAACCTTTTAGTCTCGAAAACACTGCGGAAAGTACTAGTCATAGAAAATTGTATTAAATTGAGCCCATGTCATATTCCCATTACCATTTCGAACCAATAACGACCATCTCTGGGCTTCATCTTTCAGGGTGTAGGTGGCCAAAAGGACTTTCTGAATCTCAAAACAGGGGAATAGTTCAAACAATTTCTCCATTTCCAACAACCACGTTTCAACCTTTAATGGTTCAATACCTCCCAAGAAGGTTGGTGGTTTCATTTCCCTGAACTTCTGAGTCAGGTTGATTATATCATGGTTATCTGGCTCATGTTGTGCTAGTGGAGATAGGAGAAACAAGGGTTGTTGCCTTTGTTGTTGCGTTATTGCCTCGGTCAGGGCCACAAGCATCTATTTCATTCTGTTCATTCGGGCCTCTGAGGACTCACTTGTATCATTTTCAAGATTGTACAAGTGATTTAGTATTACTAATTTTTTTTTTGTTTCTTGGTGTCTAAAATAATATAACCAAACATTCTTAGGTTGAAGTACAACAGTTATAGACAATATCATTATTTTTGGTCTAGTAAGTTTTTTTTTTTTTTTTTCTCATATAAATTTAATTACCTCTCTTATAATGTAAGGCCTTTTTATATATAAAAAAAAAACTTATCATATCTAATTTTCTTCTAATAAAATGCTTCTTTTTTTTTTTCCTCATACTTAATAGGTAGACGGAGACTTACACCAAACCGTAATATCAACTCCGTTTACTAATTTTATTATTTATGTGTATAAAGTTTTATTTATCACCCTAAAGTTTTTTTGTATATGTAGGTTCGATTTCTTTAAGAAAAAAATGTTAATGTTGTTATCAGCGATGAACGTGGCCTTAATACTATTCACATTCGTGAGGGAAGCCCAAAATGCACTTGAACACTGGACATGCATTTTCTTATCATTTTAAAAATAATTTATAAATATATTCTACTTATTTTTCATAGGCAAAGACAAAGGAAAAAGACTAGGCGATATCAAAGGAAACAAAAAAGGCCATCCCTTCTGGCAAAAAAAAAGGAAAATGCATATCCCTTAGTATGGTTCATCAACATTTTTTAAAAGTTTCTTTTTCAAATATTTATTAAATTTTTGTTTTTATATAGATTTTTGGAAGAATTGCTGTCACGACCCAAACCCACCCCTATAGATTTAGCGTCGTAACCGGTTAGTAATCTTTGAATTACTAAAGGCCTCTTAACAAAATAACATATAATTAGGGGCTGCAGAAGCAAATACATAAAATATACATAGTCCATCGAGCTATGGGAACATATATGGAACAGATAATCTTAAACTTTTATAAACATACGAGTGACATCAAAAGATACAGTATTTACACGTCACTCTATGTACATGTAAACAGAAAACTTGTTCGTAAATCAAAAGAAACAAAGTCTTATACATTCATAAAAACACAGCCACTAGACTTGACTCAATCCGGAACCTCCTCGGGAGGCACAAAGGCTGGCTGACAAAACGGAATCTTAGGTCTTCAACTCTGGGGCTAGTCACGTACCTGATTACCTACATACATAATATAAATAGTGAGCTGGGGCCTAGTGAATAATAACAAAGTAAGGAATTTATTGAATGATGTCCATGTAGATATAGAGTCTAATGCATATTCAGATTTCAGATCCGAAACAGATTCTTATATATGTTTATATTCGTGATCAAAGTTTCGTACATTACACATTATAATACGTGGCACATCCATTAGCGTTAACAAATCTAATGACCCACGAGGGGACGACCGTGAAGGCATTCCGATGACCCATAAAGAGACGGGCATAAAGGCATTCCGATGACTCACATGTACAGAGACGTTTCTGATGAGCCATAAAGGGATGGTTACAAAGGCATTCTGATGACTCATATGCACGGAGACGTTTCCGATGACCTATAAAGGGATGGCCATAAAGGCACTCCAATGACCCATAAAGGGACGTATATCATATGATATTAAGAATGTCACGAATACATTTTAGAAACTTAAACAATTATTCATTCATTCAAAACATAATATTTCAAAAAACTGATCGTTTCATATCATCCGAAAGTAATTAAAGTCAAACATAACTTTACAGAGTTATTACTCACAATTAACAGATGACTCCAAGTAAACGAATAGAGTAGGTAATTCAGATATCTTGTGGTGCATGACCTACACAGGTACAAAACGAACACGTACTGAATTACATACCCGAAAATAGTAACTTAATTCTTTCTTATCTTGGTGTGTTTCTATTTCTTATCCTCATTATGGTGTTTTAATCTTAGCCTAGGAATGCCTAAGATGCAATGAGGATGCTAAAATGCACTTGAAAACACTCAACAAAAATTGCTGAAAACAAGAGTCTTGGTCGAGCGCAGCTTTCTTCGCTCGAGCGGACATGCAAAATGTAGGTGGTCACTTGAGCGTAACTTCTATCGCTTGAGCGATCTATGAACTTTTGTAAAAGTGCTGGTTGCTCGATTTTTTCGCTCGATGCTCACTTGACGCTCAATCGAGCGTGAGACTCATACCCTCTCTTGAGCGCAACTTTTGTCGTTCGAGCGGCCTGCAAAACACACAAACTTCTTGGAGCATGCATTTTACGCTCAAGCCAAGTTTTGGTCACTCAAGTGGAAGTGTGAAAATGAAGGTGGTCGCTCGAGCGCAGGATCTGTCGCTCGAGTGTGGAAGTAGAATTCTGGAATTTCTAAATTTGCTTCCAAGCTTCAAATTCAACCCCAAAGCTGTAAATTATGGTTCCTTGGGCCAAAAACTTGAGGAAACTCTTGTAAACTTAGAAAACATGGTAAATTCAAAATCAATTCCACAAAATCAAGGTTCAAGAGCATGTGATGTATACAAAACCAAACCTAATTCTTCGAAAACATAACCATATACATCATGCATGTAAAGGTGTAAGTTCCAAGCTTCACAAACATGATCCAATGAGGTGTCTAACTTAAAAATATGTTGAATTCTCCAACCAAGGTCAAAATGAGGACATGCAAGAGAGAATTCTTTGAAAACAACTTCAAATTATGATGAAATGAGCATGCGTGCATGATATGGTTCATTTCTCTTTAATTCTAACTCAATTCTTGTAATTCATCTCCCAATCCACATGAAATAACAATAACTATTTCAATTACATAATCAAATGGTTAAGTTCTTACCTTGGTTTCTCAATTGAATGCTAGATGGCTAATTGTCTGAGTTTCTAAGTCAAACTTCCAAGTTCTTTTAATTTCTTAATACTCTAGTTTAAATCAAGTCTTTCTTCTCTCTCTCTCTCTCTCTCTCTCTCTCTTTTCTCTCACGTTTAAACTCAAAAGATGAGGGTATGAGAGTGTAAAAGTGTATAGGAAGGGATATGAGTGGCCTTATATAAGCTTGATCAAAAATTAATTAATTAACTTACTACTAATCTAATGAGTATTAAATTATTTGAATTTAATCGTTCCGAATCGAATTTTATTTAAACCTACCATAATATTCTAAAAATTCCAACCAACATGTAATTCAAGTCAATTTCGCGATTGGATGCCGATAAGCCTTTAATTCACAAAACGAAAAAAGAAAAATGGAAACAGATATTTCTACGATAAACAGATACAAGCACAACAATGCAACATATACACATGCAATTTATGTTGGAATTTCTCTTAATTACTGATTATGCTCATTTAACCATTAATTAACATAAATCAGAGGTTGGGGTTGTTACAATTGCATAGTGTAATATCATTTTTTTTATGTACATTTTTTAAAAGTTTCTTTTTCGAATATTTATTTAATTATTTTGACTGACTGTGAAATGTTTTTCTGAAGCATGTTAAAGTAAACATTTGAACAAAATGCTAATGCATTTATATGAACATTAATTTGAATTTTTAATATGTTCGTCTATTTGTATGGACACATGTTGCATTTACAAGAAGTTTTTAAGAAGTTGTTAAGGAAAAGGAACAAACATGTGATGAAAAGGAAATCACAAAATATTATTTTATTTTTTTTCTTTTTCTTATAGGAAGTTCTTAAGGAAAGAAGAAAAAGAGAAAAATAAAATTTAAGATAATGGAAAGAACAATAAGAGAGAAGAGGAAAGTAGAAAACATTACACGCTGATATTCACATTTTACGTACCCAATGATTTAATATTTACCTTTTAAACCTACATTTACGTACCCAATGATTTAATATTTCCCTTTTGAACCTACATTTTGTAAAGATATGGGTAGTGTCTTTAAAGTGATAAGTGCATAGTAAGTTTGTGATTTTGTGTGCTTAATGTGTTTTTAAATTATTTATTTATTTATTTTTTAAATTTCATCAATACATGCATTGGTTCTTATATGACTGACAACTTAACCGAGTGAAGAGGAAAAGTTAGTTAAAAGGAAGAAAAAATACATCATGAAAGGGAAGCAAGAGAGGGGATAAAGTTTTATAAAAACTAAATTAAGATAATTAAAAGAAACAACAAAAAGGAAAAGAAACAATAGAAAATGATAGGTGCTAATCTTCACATTTTATGTACTTAATTATAGAATATTCTCATTTTAGGCACACAATGATAATGTGTTACCAAAAGTTGCATTGACCCAACGTGCACGGCGAGAATGTGAAAAAAATAAAAAAAACCATGCCCTGCATACTAATTGGGACAACGCCTGGGACGAGAACGAAAGAGATTAAAGGAATGTATTAACCCAAGACAACTTTCTTTAACACCAAATTAGTAAATAACTGTGTTTAATTCTTAAAATATATACTCTTACTATTATCACTTTATTATATAGATTTTAATTTGCTCATAATCCATTTCTATAGGCCTGCTTCTACAACCCCATCTAGAAATGTTGGTGTGGTCATCTGTGATGAACACGACCTTAATGTTATTCATGTTCATGCGGTAAGTACAAAATCAAGTCAAACATTATATGTATTTTATTTATATAAGATTTTTTTTAATCTTTTGAATATTTTATTTATATTTGCTAGGCAGAAGAAGTCAACCCAATGTCTAAGGGAAAATAACAAGTGGCTCATTCTGATAAGAGAATGACAAATGCATGTCAAGGTAACTCTTTAGGAGTATGGACACATAGTACTCCGGGAATAATCTATAATTTTCCCTCTAGCAAACCTCTCTCTGCTCTCTTACCTCAAAATCTAAGCCCAAACCCCATTCTCTCTCTCTCTCTCTCTCTCTCTCTCTCTCTCTCTCTCCTATGCTTCTCATCTCTTTGTCCTCCGTCTCTCCTCTCACGATGCCACCGCCGATCACTGATTACCAAGACCACCAACCATCACCTCTCATCTCTTCTTGCCCTCATCTATCGTCTATTTTCTCTTATAATAACGACCCCACTGTTACTCTCTCCAACGGAGCCATGCTGTTGTCTTCTTATCGTTGCCTTTCGCCATTCCTCCATTTTCTCCTCCCAACTTGCTTCTCCTAACTCAAACCCAACCCAAATACACTCTCTCTTTCTCTCTCTCTCTCTCTCTCTCTCTCTCTGACAAATCCTAGCCACCCCTGTCACGATCCAAACCCGCCAATATAGATTTAACGTCATAACCGGCCAGTAATCCTTGAATTACTAAAGGCCTCTTAACAGAATAACATATAGTTAGGGGCCGTGGAAATATATAAAACATACATAGTCTATTGAGCTATGAAAACATACATGAAACAGATAATCTTAAACTTTTATAAACTTACGAGTGACGTCAGAAAATACAGTATTTACACGTCACTCCATGTACATATAAATAGAAAACTTGTCCATAAATCAAAAGAAACAAAACCTATTACATTCACAAAAATAGTCACTAAACTTGACTTAATCCAAAACCTCCTCGGGAGGCACAAAGGTTGGCTGACAAAAACTGAGACACCAAGTCCTCTCTGAGCTTGGTCATATGCTTGATCACCTACATACATAATATAAATAATGAGCTAGAGCCCAAAGAATAATAACAGAGTAAAGGGTTAAATGAATGTTGTCCATAATGGTTACAGAAAATAGAATTCAGTAACTATTAGAAATGGATTCATAATCATGTTTAGAAATCATAGTTCATAACAGATACAGATTCAGAATCATATTCATAATAAGAATTTACAGTTAATCATACGTGGTACATTCATTAGCACTAGCAGAAACAGTTGACCCATAAAGGGACGGCCATGAAGACATAAAGTTGACCCATAAAGGATCAACCATAAAGGCATACAGTTGATTCACGTGCACGGAGACGGTACAATTGGCTCATGAGATGTACAGTTGGCCCATTAATGGGACGTATACATAAGGATCCATAACAGTTGACTTATGAAACGTACAGTTGGCCTATAATTGGGACGTAACAGAACAGATAACAGATGTCATCTGAAGTTAAGAATGCCACAAATACATTTCAGAAATATTGGACAACCATTCATTCATGTAGAAAATAATATTTCAGAAAACAGATCATCTTATATCATTCAGAAAATACTTATAATTGAACATAACTTTACAAAGTTATTACTCATAGATGGCTCCCAAGCGGATGGACAGAACAGACAATCAGATAACTTATGGCGCGTGACCTACACAAACACATAACAAATACAAACTTGAAACACGCGCTTGGAATATACTTAACTCATTGCGTCCTGTTCTTAGCGTGCTTCTATATTTTACTCTCATTATTATGTCTTAATCTTGGCCTAAGAATGCCTAGGATGCAATGAGGATACAAAAATGCATTTAAAAACACATGGTCAAAAATGCTGGAAACAAGGGTCCCGCTCTCGAGCGGACATGCAAACATGTGAGGGGACGCTCAAGCGTGAATTCCCCCGCTCGAGCGGTCTATAAACTTTGCAAAAGGACTGGTTGTGTGAATCTCCACTCGATGGCCACTCGATTCTCGCTCGAGCATGAGACTCATGCTTTTGCTTGAGCACAACTTTCGCCGCTCTAGCAGTCTGCAAAACACACAAACTTCTAGGAGCATGCATTTCACGCTCGAGTGTATTTTAGGTCACTCGAGTGGAAGTGTAAGATCACAGAGTCGTCGCTCGAGCGCAGATTCTGATGCTCGAGTGGAAATGCAGAATCCAAAATTTCCAGATTGCACTCCCAAGCTCAAAACTCGAGTTTAACTCATCAAAACACAACTCTTGGCCGCAAAACTCGAGAGAATAAGTTTAAACTTTGAAAGAATTAAAGATCATTTCACAAAATAAAGGCCCAAGAGTAAGTCAATTGGGCGAAATCGAACTTGAAATTTTGTAAAACAACACATGGACTTACATACAAGCACTTTCTTGACTTCAAAGTTTCCAAAACATGATCAACTAAGGCAATTTGATGGAAAACATGATGAAATTACAAAACTATGGTAGACTATGCATGTGAGAATCCTTAACAATTAGACTCAAAATAGAAGGAATAATACATGTATGCATGGTATGAGTTACAATTCTCAAATTTTAGCTTAATTCTCATGTGAATTCACCTAATTCTCTTGTTTCCATGCTTGAATCAACTACATTACAAAGCCAAAGACTAGATTTCTTACCTAGAGTCTTAATTGCACAAGTGTAGAACTTTACCTCCCAATTCTCTTCAACTCTCCAACTACTCCTAGTAATTCTCTCATCTCCTAACTTTGATCTCAACTCCTTCCTTCTCTTGCCCTCTCTCATGTTTTGTTTGTTGAATAGACCCAAAGATGTGTAAAAAAAAAAGAAAAAGGGAGTTAATGCACTTACTAGCCTTATATAGACTTGGTTAAGGAGTTTAATTAATCAAGCTTTCCACTAATCAAATGTGTACAATTTATTCTAATTAATTCGTTCTGAATCGGATTTTAATTAAACCTACCATAAAATTCTAAAAATCCTAAATAACACATAAATTAAGTCGATTTCTGAATTGGATGCAAATAAGGCCTTCAATTCGCAAACCGAAGCGGAAACATGAACAGATCTTCCTACAAGAGACATATACAGGTACAAATAATGCATCACACATGCAATTAATTCAGAATTTGATCTCAATAACTTATTAGGCATATTAAATCATAGATTAATGTTAATCATGAGTCGGGGTTCTTACAACCCCTGCTCGCCGTCTCTCTCCGTCACAACCGAGCCATGCCAATCTAGGACCAAGTCTAGAAGTTTTGTTTCTTCACAGGTGATTTCTTCATGTGTGATCATTCAGAGATGTAAATAAAATGTAGAGAGGGAATAGAAATTTGTGTATCTTCAGTAAATACAAACCACTTATCTATACCTTCAAGTTTTACACAATTGCAATTTATTTTTATTTAATTGTCTTACAAATGTTTAAATTGATGTTTAAATTGATGCATTTGTCATGTATGTATCTATGTTTTTATTGCAATATGCTACTCCCTCTGTCTCAAAATATTTGTCGTTTATTTTATTTTTCATTATCTCAAAATATTAGTCTCTTTTTAAAAATCAATGATTAAAATAATATTCTATTTTGACTTTCTTTTAAAGTCATTAACAATACAAAAAGTGCAATTATGATAAGTGATATTCTTAAAAAAAAAAATACTATCAAAGAATAATTTTAAAAAATTAATATTTTTAAAATATAATAATTATACTATTAAAAAAATTGAATTTCCAAAAAAAAATCATTGTTTCCAGATTCTATAAATAAAATAAAATAAAAAATTAGAGGGAGAGTCTGTCGCCAGAGAGGGAGAGATGGACTTTCTCTCTCTAGAAGTGAGAGAGAGAAGGGGGGTGGGGTTAACTTGCGCATGGGGGAAGGTGGGTAGCAGAACACATTCATCAATGTCTGCAAAACCTCGCGTGGAACAATATTGAGTCCCTCATTGACCGCATTTTGTTTTGGCAAAAAAAAAAAAAAAAAATCAAAACCCAAAACGACGTCGTTTTGAGTTTTGAGCCAAATTCGACCCACGAATTTCGGGCCCTCAAACATTACTCAAAAAAGAATATGATGTGGTGAGAGTAGAGTCTCACCGCTCGACTCTTTCTTTTGAGTATTTTATTTCAAAGGCTTATTTGATTGGACTTTTTGGTGTGTGGCGTTGTCACGGAGAAGAATATCACTGCATTTTATTTTTATTTTTATTTTTATTTTTCTTGAACATTTGTTTATGGGGGCTTAAAAGCGTGTTGACTACACAAATCTGCTTGCTGGCATTTTAATTTGCTTGAATAGAACATGCTTATCTTTTTTTTATTAAAGTATTTTTATTTTGTTTTTAATAATTTTTCAATTTAAATCTTTTCAAAACTAACCACACTAATATTCATATATTTTGACCTCAAATTTTTAGTAACAAATTGGATAAATTATATTTTAACTTAATAATTTTATACTCAATTACATTTTGATCTTATCATTATTTACACTATGCCTTTAGACATGAACATACATTAGTTTATTTCTATTAATTATATAATTTTTTTATAAAATTTCAATTTTATAATAATTGAAAATATGGACTTTTGTAGAATTGGATTGAAAAATTTATGGAGCTTAAAAGGATAAATACGACTAACTTGCTACAATGAGAATATAATAAGGTAATTTCAATCTCAAAGTGTTTTGATATGTATATTTTCAGCAAATGTATTAATATATATGTATATTCACAAATTACGAGATTGTTATGCATATCCCTCGTTGATGATACAAACAAATTGATACAAAGACTTTTTGAAAAATAATGAGAAAGAAGTTTGGATAAACACATGTTTGAAAACATATTATTGACACATCTTTTGTAAAGCATGCATGTTGTGTAAAGCTTTAACCACTTTTTGTGAAGCATACACATCTTTTGCTTATGTGGTTATAATTTGATTGACAGCATAACACTAGTTAGAGTGCATTTTAATTTCAATTTTTTTATATTGCAGAGCATTGACTGGTATGCATTTTTAGGATTTATTTATTTTTATTATAAATATTTGATTTGTTTGTAATTATAATTTTCAATTTAATTTGATAAGATTGTAGAGAAATTACTGGTGTGCTTTATTTGGTATTTAGTTTTATTTATTTATTATTATTATAGAACGTTAACAAGTGTACAATAATTTTAATTTTTATATTTTGTTTAGTGTCTGCAAATTTTTTTTGACTTATAATTTTAATTTTTATATTTTGTTTAGTGTCTGCAAATTTTTTTTGACTTACTATTTGAGTTTTGTAGAACGTGTGATATAAGCAAAATTATTATTGTTACAAGTTCTTTAAGAAAAATAATATTTCTTTATATTTTTTCAATATCTTTATTAAAAAATGTTACAAATTCCACAAATTTCAACATGATACGTATAAATTATAACTGTATTTTGATCTCAACATTATTTACACCGTGTATACACTAATAATATACAAAATGAGATATAAAAATATGATAAGTGTAATATTATTGTTTTAAGCCAAAATGAGAAAACAGAAGACAAAAGGGAACTTCCGTGTAGGTTCTAATAAGTGGACTTATTATTCAATAGGTTTTGTGAGAATTAATGACGTTTATCATCAAACACTATTAAAAAACGCCACTAATTATTAATTTTCAACGACATTTTGAAAACTGTCACAAAAAAGTTATTAATTATAAGTTTTAGTGACAGTTTAAAAAAATTATCATAAAAGTCACTAATTTTTAACTTTCAGGGCAATTTATAAAATTCGTCATAGAAAAACGTTATTAATTATAAGTTTTAGTGATAATTTATAGAAATCGTGACAGAAAAAGTTATTAATTGTCAATTTTAAGCGACGTATGAAAAATATCGTTATAGAAAATTATTTTTAGCAACGATTTTATTAAGACTTATTTTCATTAGTACTTAGTGAGAATTAAATCTAACTATAAGGATCTATGGGTAGTTTACTCAAAACCGAAACAAAATAACAAAAAAAAAATGATGGAGGTGGACAAAAATTAGAGTGGAAATGATTTTATTTATATTAAAAAATATGATAATGAAAAAACTGTTCATTTGGAAAATATGACTATTGAAAATGTTTCAGTTTGAAAAATATGATAGTTGAAAAATATGGTCTAAAAATATGACAGTTGAAAATTAAAAGAGATTTTTAAAAAAGAAAAATAGAATATAAAAAGATAAAAATTTGTTATAAATGTATTTCAAATATGGTTATCTAAATTGGGAAATTCTATTAATTATGATCCGGTTATTAGTCGATTATGACTCATTATGCCTCCGTTTGGGAAGTGGGTTGACTTTTTAGCTTTTTGGCTTTTTTGGCTATTTTAGCCTGGGCTAAAAAGCTTGGTTTGGGAAGGACGTTTTGGCTTTTTAGCTTTTTTGACTTTTTTTGTGAGAGAAGAGTGTAATGATTATGGGTTGGATGTGATGTTTTGTTTGTTATAGCTAAAATAACCTATTTTGTTTTTTGTGGCTAAAATAGCCAAAAAAGCCCAACCAACTTCTTTCCAAAACGGTGCCATAGTGGTAATCATGACATGTTAATTATAATTATTATTTTAATTATACTTTGGATTATTTTGAAAAAATAGTTAAAAGTTAACTTTTTTGGTTTTTTTAATTTTTTTAATAAAACGTGTAAAAAATGTGAGAGATGATATGATTTAAAATGAATTAAAAAAATTAGAAAATGACTTTTAACCATCTTTTTAAAATAGCCCTTTATGTAAAGTTTGGTTACAACTCATTAATTTTTTTAAATTATGATTAAAAAAAAATAATTATAATATATATGATAATTAATACTAGAAATACTATAACTTGTAGTTGGTATACACAAAGTAATTTTTTAGTCAAAATTTGGCTAAAATTTTAAAAAAAAATAAAATATATAGACCGTTTTTTAGTTGGACCACGACTCGATTAACCCTAAACCAAAACAAATAAAAATGAAAAATGTTATAAGTTTTAAATTTTCTATTAAATAAATAACAAAAAAGTACTATGGGGTCTACAAAATTATGGCTCTATACCAATGTGAGATATTTAATAATTTATTTAATAAAAAATTTGATATCTCTAATATTACCCAATAGAAAGACCTCTTCCGCCCTATGAAGTGGGGAAATTTGACTGGACACACCCCTTCAAAGGGTGCATTTTGTACCTTTTAGTTATGGTATTTTTTTAAAATTATAATTAATTTTTTTAAGTATAATTTATAAATTATATTTTATATTATGTTTAGTTATGATATATATTTTTTTTGTATTATAACTTAAAAAATATAAAATTATACTATTTTCTTAATATACTTTTTGACTTTTATAAAACAATGTAGAGAAAAATAAAAAAGTGAAATAACTTAAAAAAATAAAATGCTAAAAAACGTATAAAAGGTGTAAACATTGGGTCATTTTGTGAAGTTGGTTAAAAATCAATTTTTTTGTTTTTTGATTTTTTTAGATCATATTATTTCTCTATTTTTTATTTACATATTTTTTCAAAAAAAAAAAGAAAAAAAACTAAAAATAACTCTTAACCACCTCTCAAAACACCCATTGTACACGCATAGTGTTCGCATAAAGTGAGCAGAGTCCCACCATGAAAGCGTAGTAGCGCCGCATGCTTTAAACAATAGTTTGGGGCGTTAAGTTTCACATTCAGATCTTCCCTCTCTTTTGTAGAACAATCTGTGTGTTATTTTCCATTTATCGATTGATTCATGATTGAGTAGAGAGAGTTTTGTTCCTCTGATTGTTTTGCTTAATCATTGTTTTTCATTTGTGTTTTCTAATAATTTATTTTGGTGCCGTAATTTGAGGCATGAATATTCACTTGGGTCGTCCATCAATAAGCTTATTGAGTATATGGGATTTGCTAAACTTTTTTTAAGTATCAAATTTGGGTAATTATCTTTATAATTTGATTTGTTTATGTTTCTTTGCTGTACTGGAGCAACATGGTACTCTGCTTTCATTTTGTGTGCATCTAAGCAGTAACATCATGTTGCTATCAATGTTGCTCCAATTTTCTGCTTCAATTATAGCCTATGGAAATTAATTTTGAAAGTTTGAGTTAATGATCTGAAAAGCTTAGAGCCTGTAGTTGTTTTGACTGTTGCACACTGGTATAATCAATTAGAAGTTGAATATTATGATAGAATGATGTCCACTTTTCACCAGACCTTCCCCACCATGAGTAGATATTCGCCACATGACATTGCTGTATCAATCACTAATAGAAAACTATAAATGGGACCGGTTGTGGACCCCTTGGTTTGTTACATGAGAGTCAAGATCGGTTCCACCACTTCTCATTTGGGGCTTTCGATTGGCCGGTGTTATACTGATCTCCGGGTTTATTTTTTATTTTCATTTCAAGTGGGTTATGTTTGTTTGTGTCCGTTGTTGGACTCTTATGCGGCCAATTCATGTTTTGATAAAGAACAAGTAATCATGGATTTCTCTACTTTATGCTAGATT
Source organism: Camellia sinensis (assembly GCF_004153795.1). Taxonomy (NCBI): domain Eukaryota; kingdom Viridiplantae; phylum Streptophyta; class Magnoliopsida; order Ericales; family Theaceae; genus Camellia; species Camellia sinensis. The sequence goes on from NW_021024841.1 coordinate 181,208, forward strand.
TAATCCTATCATATGTCAAACACTTTCAGGTGCAGGTTGTGTATAAATGATGTATTTTTTACTCTTCATTTACAAACAACATTATGCATAAGGCTCTGATGTTTCTAACCGAGGCATGAGGTCTTACTCTTAGGAAGATTGAAATGTTAATATTATGTTCCCTTTCTAATTAGAAGTTCCAATGAAAGTGTGGTATCTAAATAAATTATTCAAACATAATCCTTAGCTTACATTTGTAAGGCATGGAGACAGTAAGATGTTTAGGGTGGAGTCTTTGTTGTGGACCTTGACATTTGGAGTACTTTTGGGTTACCAAAACCAAAGAAACCTGCTAAGATACCATCCTATGATGATTTATCATAATTAAGATCATGGTAAGTGTAAATATTTCTTTGATGGGGTAAATAGTATTGGGTTTCCTTGAAATGTGACCTATTTCTTCATTTTCCTTGTTGGTCATCATGATTCCTAGTTGGTTCACAATAGTGGGGATTTTTATATAGTTTTTGAGTTTGCATTTATGAACCTATGTTGGTGTTGGGACTGTGGCACCAACCGTGTACCAGATGATCTATATTTGTTTTGGTGGTGTGGTGGGTTCCACTCTTGATGCAAATGGTTTGAGTTCACTTAATGAGTTAAGTTTGTTATTGAACATGGTTTATTTGGGGTTAGTCATCTTTGATTGCATTTAGGTGAGTAATTTAATTAGGCATTAATTCTAGGAGATGTTAAAGGAGCAATTAAAAAACTATTGGTTATGAGGTCTTATCTTCTAGGTGTGCTAGAATCCAAAATATTGACTAATTCATTAGCTGGAGCTCTCTAAGTCTAGCATCCAAGGTAGTGAGCTCTTATATTGTGGATATTGGTATTGCCAATGCCAACATTTAGAATGGCCATAATTAATGGGGAATGGTCTTTATTGATGATCTTGTTTGTAGAGAAGTAGAGCCTGACTGAGAGACGAGGAAATGCTTTTTAACACTTAATGAGGCATATCTTGCAAAATTTGTTGGTCTACTAATAAGTTATGTTTTAACGATGCAATGCTAGTTATGAAAAACTTCCAAGAGTTTAATTTGGAAGTCTTTTTAGACTTTTAAATTTCTTGATGCAAGCATAGCATCTAACACCACCTTTCTTCTTTTCTTAAGAATAGATGCAAATGGAGCAAAGCTAATGTTTTGTACAAGGATGATGGCGGGATTTGTTCCTAAAATTGGTTCAACAAGAATGTGGTTTCCCATTACATGTTTCCCTTCCTATGAGATTAGGAGAAAGTATTTTATTTAAGTGGTATACCATGTGGCCAAGTTGATGTGATGCACCCTTTCACTTATTATTTGTCATGAAGTAAAAAGTAACCAGACAAACAATGGGTGAAAAGGTACACAACGTTAGCTCGGCCACGTAGTGTAGCTGTTACATAAAATACTTTTTCATGAGATTAGGCAGTTAAATGTGTGGGATGAAGACTTTCTTTTGGTGCTAAGTCCATTGGAGTGAAGGGGGAGGCTATCAAGAAGATGCCTCAATGTGTATGTTGTCTAATGAGAAGTTATTCTACTTGTTAATCATGATTGGTCTAATGCATGCCTTGTGAAAGGTAACATCAAAGTGGCTGGCACATTGGTCTGGTAGTTACATGGATTAATTTTTTTTAGTTTTATGAAGTTTGAAATTATTTGGTGTCTCGTGCAACAATGTTGCATTGGTTATTTACCCCATTAATTGATGTGGCTTCCATTCCAAATGGTATAGGGTCCATACCAATTAATGGTGTGGATGGATTTTGCGGCATTGTTGCATGTGGCATTGAATAAGTGCTTTATTAAGTCTCTCTCCATCTCTCTGTTATGCACACACATGGTGGCTCAGAAATCGTTGTGCAGTAACATCAATTATTAAGATGCTAAATCCTGTTAAATGTTGATCTAAGTGTAACTAATGGATTCATTAGTTTCAAAGACAAGAAAACCTTTAGTATAATAGTTGTTTGCATTTGACATCCATTCTTATGTGGGGGCCGCATCCTGCATAGTTTGGAAGGTAGTATGGTGTATGCATCCTCCATCATGAAATTCTAATGGTGTGTTCTATGCAACCATAATTTTATTGTACCACGTTTTAGAGCATGTCCCGTATTCTGTTCTTCATACTGGAATGATTTACTTGAATGAATCTACAGCATGTGCTACATGTGGTAATAAGAAAGGAAAGTTAAATAAATATTCGTATGCCCTAAAGGCTTATCTAAGGTTGTGCTCGGTTACAACAAAAGTGGATACAAATCCAATACATATAAAGCCCTTGGCTTAAATCAAAACAATAACATAATAAACAAAAGAAGCTTTCAGCTCCAATTCCTCCCAAGCTATTGTCTTGGCGGAGGCATGTCACAAACACCTGAAAATAATTTTCCTAAATAGGATGAGCCAAAACCTAGTAGAAACAATCTAACACAATGTATGATTCTTAACAAATATATAGATATGACATGCATATACAATGCCCATGATAAAATCATTCGTATTTCTTACAAGATCATGATATGCCAAGTTTCATATTTCAAGCCATTTTATCTTAATTCACTTTACTTCAATCCATGAGTCAAGTCCATTGTTATCCAAACAATCCAACTGAGGTTACAACTCAATGGTTCTTTAACCAATACAATCATTAGACAAACACTTCAGATTTTGCCATTTTAAGGAAATTTTGTCTGCGGAATTGGCACTCATGTATAAGTGTGGTTTTCGGGACTTTCATCCTAGATACACAGGCCAACTTAATTCAATGGAGTCCATCAATTTTCTCCTCCCAAACATGGATTACATCTCATTTCTTCTCACAAACATCATACATATACAATGTATTAAAACACAGTCATATCAATGACAATCAATAAGAGATTAGTTTCAATTCACCTACTCCTCATGCAATTTCCACAATAATCATGGCTATCCTCTATCGATAGTCTAAAACATTTATTTCTAAACAGATATAAAACAAATAAATTGTCCAAATTTCTATAGGTGAGAAGTAATACATATCCAACTCCACCATTTATATAAACATCAATCCAATTTCGTGTTTCCACTACTAATTTCATAATTTATACAAAATAATTCTTTAAGAAGTTTTAGGGAAAAACCCCATTTTCGTCCAAAACCCAACCCATGTGCCAAAATCAACAATTTCAACAGCACTCATCCTCCTATCTACACTCATAATCATTCTCAACATTTTCATTTGAAAAACTCTCTTTTGATTTTAAATCAAAATCCTAAGTTTGTCGAAAAACCTCTAATCCTAACATTATTTACACAATCAATAAATAACTAAATTAAAACTCATAGGAGAGTGTAGAAAGTCCCTACCTCAAGTTTAGAAGACCAAGGGAGAAGTGGAGAAACTCCAAAGACGCCTAAACCAAGATTGATTCGGATCAAAACGTAGCTCTTGATGTGCTTTACCTTTTCAACAAAGGCATAAGGGTGAGAAATCACTAGATCTAGATGAAAAAGTAGAGAGAATGTAGGTTTTAGAGAGAGAGGGTCTTAACTTTAGGGTTTGGAGAGAAATAGATCTGAAAAAGTGATGTAAAAAGTCATTTTCGCAAACTGATATACGTACAGTCCGCTCGAGCACAAGAAGTAACGCTCAAGTGTAGAATGCACACTTCCAGTAGTTTTGCAAATAACAAACCAGTCGCTCGAGCGCAAGAATGGTTGCTCGAGCTAAACCCGCTCGAGCGTAGAATACACTCTCCCAGTAGTTTTGCAAACCTACAAAAATATTGAGAGTTTACAAAGCCCACTCGAGCGCAAGAAGTGTCGCTTAAGCGGAGGAGCAAAATTCTAGGCAACAAGAGTTTGGAAACTAAGTAACCAACCTGTCCCAAACGCAATCATAACAATCCCAAAGCCAAATTTAAGAAGATACAAGGAAAGAAAAATGTAGAATACACTCTCCTAGTAGTTTTGCAGACCTGCAAAAATACTGAGAGTTTACAAAGCCCACTCGAGCCCAAGAAGTGTCGCTCGAGCAGAGGTGCAAAATTCTAGGCAACAAGAGTTTGGAAATTAATTAACCAACCTATCCCAAACGCAACCACAACAATCCTAAAGCCAAATTTAAGGAGATGCAAGGAAAGCAAGATGTAAACAACAATATGAAACCATTAAACCCGAATCCGGGATACAACAAGAGTCTGGTCAAAACCATTTGTTGTAATATATTTGGTTTTAAATTAAGGAACTCCAAACATAGGTGGTGCATAATTGCAGATTGGTAAAGGTTACTGGATATTGTACATTTTGGTTTTGGCCCTTTATAATGTTGCTTGCATTCTTTCCGTTTGGGGTTTACACTTGCATAAGATTCAGTTCGGATGGTTGTCTGTTTCTATGCAAATAATCAAATTCCTTTAATGCAAAAGATTATTTACTAGTGAATATAGTTTTACCATGGTGTTGTTTGCAATAGTTTTTTGTGCATGCCTTTGTTATGCTTGTAGTATTATTGTACAAAATGCAATCTAAGATTGCCTGAATTATCTGATTTCATATGTAGTGGCAAATGGAATCGGAAGTGAGAATTGGTGAACTTGTCAAGTTGGTTATTCTGTGAAAGGCCTAAGGCGAGGAAGAGGATAAGCTGTGGAAAAGGATGGAGAAAAAGTTTGCCTGATTGCAACTTATAATGGAATCAGAAAGTCCCAATGTTCTGCAATTGTTGAAACCTTGAAGTTGCTAGCATCTTATTGGGAAATTACAAGCTTAAGAAAGATTTTTGTTCCTTTTGTTAACTGGAGTGTGCATATATAATATATGGCCATTGTTCTAAGATTTTTGTTCTAACACTTTCGTGAATATGAAAAAGAAAATGAAAGAAAATAAAAAAGAAAAGAGATTTGATTTGAAAACTTATACCTACAACCTGCTTACAAGAGACTTGGACAGGTCAGACTGATCCACGCTTCTCCAACCGGTGTCCGAGTGATCAAGCCCCCCAGGGAACCTACATAAGAGTTCAATGGGAAACGGGGAGTCCCCCGGCGAACTCTCCGACGAGCTAGTTAGAAAGAGAAGTGGATTGTAGAGATAGATTAGAGATAGAAAAACTTAACCTTCTTCTTGTCTTCAATGTCTACTTATATCCTCTGGTAATCATTTCGTTGTCCCTTCCGGCTTGTCACCTTGGCCGAAAGTCTATGCTGTAACTTCCCTTGTTCAGGGTGAAGGCATGTCGTCCCGACAGAGAGGGGTTATCGCAATAAATGCTGTAAGGGGGCCTTATTAATGGCGATGTGCCGTGGCAATAACTTTGCAGATCTTTGTCTGCTGATGTGGTTTGCCCTTCTCTTGCCATGTGTCTTGATGTCATTGGTTCTTATTGTTACATGGGGCTTCAGCAGTGCTGGGCTCTAGTATTTGAGATGTGTATTGGGCCCTAAATGGTGGACTATAATCTTTATGGGTTTACCCATGTCTTGATGATACTACAAGAGACTTGGACGGGTCGGACTGATCCACGCTTTTCCAACCAGTGTCCGAGTGATCAAGCCCACCAGGGAACCTGCACAAGAGTTCAACGGGGAACGGGGAGTCCCCTGGCGAGCCCTCTGACGAGCTACTTAGAAAGAGAAGTGGATTGTAGAGATAGATTAGAGATAGAAAAGCTTAACCTTCTTCTTGTCTTCAACGTCTACTTATATCCTCTGATAATCATTTCGTTGTCCCTTCCGGCCTGTCACCTTGGCCGAAAGTCTATGCTGTAGCTTTCCTCGTTCAAGGTGAGGGCGTGTCGTCCCAACAGAGAGGGGTTATCACAATAAATGCTGTAAGGGGGCCTCATTAATGGCGATGTGCCATGGCAATAACTTTGCAGATCTTTGTCTGCTGATGTGGCTTGCCTTTCTCTTGCCATGTGTCTTGATATCATTGGTTCTTATTGTTACATGGGGCTTCAGCAGTGCTGGGCTCTAGTATTTGAGATATGTATTGGGCCCTAAATAGCGGGCTATAATCTTTATGGGCTTACCCATGTCACTTCTTATGGTTCATGGATTGAATGAAGGATGCCCTGGTTTCCAAGGCAGTAAATGCTCAGTTATGAATCTTTTGGTTATTTAGGTATTCAGAAATAGGTTTCTCTTTAAGAATGTACCCTTTGTGCCTTCCTATGTTATTTGGTTTGCAGGTGAGCAATATGATGGTTGGTCCAGAGCTAGAGATTGGATCTCCAGTAGCACTATAGATGATGTGTTTCTTCTAATTGATAATCCCGTTGGTAGGTTACAATTGTTGCAGGTTGATGATGCATATGGTGGGCTCGAATAACATGGTTTTGCTTAGTAACCCTGTCATTATCTGGTAACCATGTTGCAGCGGATGTGCGCTTGTGGACTTTGAAATGGCTGGTGGTCTGGTGGAAGCAAGATATCTTCCTTTTTGATTGTCAAAGTGTAGTTATGCGAATTTAATTTGTGACATCAGTGTAGAGATGAAACTAGGAAAAGCTTTAACTGCAGTTGGAAGATGTGAATTGGAGGAGGAAGCTTTGTTACCCTCAAAACAATGTTTGTTCTCTTACTTGTAATATTATTTGTTTGTGCTAAAAAATGAAATAGAGCCTTTTGAGGCTGGAAAGGAAACTTGATTTCACATTATTTCAAATCTATTGTCTTTGTTTACTTCAATAAAATTTAGTTCAATGTTTTCAAAATTGGGCTGAATGTTTGGCCATGTTCATGAAAACAAAAACTAGTGGTTGTCCTGAGCTATTGGCATTTAGACAAAATAATAGTAAAAAAGAAAAAAAAAGAGTTGTTGGTATTTTTCTTGGTTCACCTTATTTCATCATAATTTGCACTCTTTACCTCCTTTTTATCACCATTTGCATATAAATGGTTACCTTCTTCAACTATCTCGTGCTAGTAGTAGTGACACTTTTGGCTTGTTAGAACAGTGACAACATGTAGACGTAAGCTATTGGACAAAAACGAATATTACCCTGATTTTGTGCAACAGAGATATTATAAAGTTTTTTTTTCTTTAGTTTATATCTTTTCTAGGTGAGATATTTCCATTTGGGTTTTGATCAATATATCTGAGCTGAGCTTGAATTATGTCTAATTCTTGATCTAAATTCATGTATTGCGTTTTAAGTGATAGTATTAAGCTTCCTCATCATTCATAAAAGAATTTTGTATACATTTTTAGTGGCTAATTCTTACTCTAAATTCATGTATTGTTTTTTAAATGATTTAGTATTAAGCTTCCTCATCATTCATAAAAGAAATTTGTATACATTTTTAGTGGCTAATTCTTGCTCTAAATTTGTGTATTGTTTTTTAAATTATTTAGTATTAAGCTTCCTCATCATTTATAAAGAAATTTGTATACATTTTTTGTGGCACACTGGCACTAAACTGTTGTTACTTATATTTAAACTTCATATTGAGGAAGTGATGTAAAATTCCATATTGTGGATGCTATCTTATTTATTGATTGAAACACAATTTAAGAATAAAAATTAACACTTGAAAATAAGTTGGAAGCTACCTTTTCAAATGTTTTCCCAAGGCCTGCAATTAGGGTGTATGCCATGCAATTCGAACGGTTTAAAAGTAAAATTATAAACTAAATAATGGATTATCAAATAATCAAATCCCTATTTGGGGCAAATTTGTAAATTGAAGAATATTTTTAAACAATTATTAAGTATTTGTATAATATATAACACTAATTTGTATAATATTTTTCATATATATAACTACTAATTTGTAACAAATTTTATTTCTTAAATATCTCTCGTACTTATTTTTATTTTGATATTTGTTAGGGGTTAATGCATTAATTTTAGCGAAGCGATTTCAAAGGTAAATTATAAATTTTAAAGTTTAATTTACAATTAGCGGATAGAACAATGTGAATTGAAGCGTAGTATGATTTTAGCAAATTACGCAGTATTTTGCATAACGCTATCTACAACTATATGATACTTTGAAGAAGAAAAAAATTAAAAATAAAACAAGTAAAAACTGTGACCGACCCTTTTGCTTTCAATGTACATCATTATCAACATAGGAAGGGAAGCCTTTTGGTATTGTAAGCACTATTGTTATTCGTTGTCTTGGATAGTACACACTTTTGTATCACATGTTTTGTAAGTTATGATGACAAAAAAAAAAAAAAAAAAAAAAAAAAAAAAAGTAGTATTATATAAAATTATTATTAAAGCAAGTTGTGCTTTAAATTTTGTAATGTTTTGTAGTTTTTTATTTTTATTGGGATCTTATTACATTATTAAAGCAAGTTGTGCTTTAAATTTTAATAATATTTTTAATTTCATGACATGAATTAACGCTTCATTTATTTTGATAAAAAAATATTTTTCTGATGTTTGATATAATAGAAAATGAAAGTTAACAAAAAATATTTTCATAGTTGATAGAAAATGTCTAGAAAATATTTTTTACTTGTAAAAGTCAAGAAAATATTTTTTGAATTAAATTATTATCAATATCACTTCCACCACCACATCAGTATTACCACGGTCACTGTCACTATAATTATCATTATCACTGTTGTTGTTGTCTCACCACCATGTCACTGTTTCCACCTCCACCCTCCTTCCACTGCCACAATCACCAAACATAAATAAATGCTTTTTTCATAAAATATTTTTTACCCACAAACAAATAAAGGGTAAAACAATTATAAATTTTTTATTTTTGAAAAATCGAGACAACTGGATTTGATCATAACAGATAGAAGTTGCGGACAAGACAACCAACGATGGAAAAATTCTAATATTCTTGGAGGCGAGGTGACCAAGCCAACGACGGAAAATAAACCCAGTCCACAAACCAATAAAAGTCCGTGGTCAGATACGGACTTACCCGTTTGCGGCTCACAACTCTATTGGTCTCGCACGTCCCCCTCTTCACGCTCTCACCGCAAGCAAATACGAGTCCGGATCGTCTGCCGTAGTTTCCTGCCGCAGCTCCCGCCGCGGTTCAAAACGACTTTTTTTTAAAATTTTTTCTTTCTTCTTTCCTTTCCCTTTTCTTTTCTCTCTCAAACGTTTGAGAACCAAACCTAACAAAACAGAGAGGTGAGAGAGAGAGACAGGAAAATGAGGAATCTATGAAGCTAACAAAACAAAGAGGAGAAAGAGAGGCTGTGTTGGCTTTGTTGCTTAATGATAGAGATGAACAAACCAAAGGAGAAATCAAAGAGGGGATTGGGTTTGGGGCCAAACTTTCCCCCACCAAAAAAAAAAAAAAACCAGATGCAACCGAGAAGAAGGATCAAAGGAGAAAAAGAAGGAACAAGGAACAAATTCGTTTACCTTCCTTCTTGCTTTTCTCTCTCCTCTTTGATTTTTTCTACAAACCCAAAAAAACCCATCTTTCTTTATATTTTCTATGATCCTCAAGAACCAAAAAATGCTGAAACTAACCAAACCCAGGATCAATTTTTTTTCTTTTCTTTTCTATAATTGAAAAATTGAAGTTCCATTTTTGTTGTTTACTTTCCATGAAAATTGATTCAATTTTTTTCATATTTTTATATTTGGATTTCAGGTGTCTTTGCCGTCATCGCCGTCGCTGTCGCCATCTCCATCCCCTAGCTGTTTGATCGTCAGCGGCGACTTCGTCTCTTTGTTCATTCGTTCGTGAGGTGCTCTACGATTCAAAAGCGATTGAAGAGAGACCCAGATCAAATGCGAAAGATGTGGAAAATGGGAAGGGACTTACATTGGGAGGGAAGCTGAGAAGTGTGGAGAATGATGGAAGAATTTCTAAAGTATTATGAGTAAAATCCACCTTCTGGATGTGAATTTACATTCAATTTCGCGGCAATTTGTGATCCTGAAAGTGAAACTGAAGCTGAATCCAAACATAACCCAACATTTCGAGGATCTTGTAACAGAAAATACTTTGTTAGGTTGGGTTCTCAAACGTTTGAGAGAGAACCGAAAAAAAGGGGTCCAAAACGACGTCGTTTTGGACCGCCGCAGGAGTCACAGCAGGAAACCACGGCAGACGATCTGGACTCAGCAAATGCCACACATGATGAGAGAGAAAATGTGTGTCGTACATTTCAAACGTTTCTACTGTTCAAAATTTAACAATGTTTGGAAAATATTTGATGCAAAGAAAGCATAAAAAATGACTTACATATATAAATTTTTAAGAAAAAATTATAATTTTTATTCAAAATAATATGTCGATAATATTTTTAAAATTAACAACAATATAAATGAGTGTTTTGTGTTCAATGAATGACTTTAATTTAATTACATTATTTTATATAAGAAAAACTTAAATAAATTTTTATTTGTAAAAGATGTAATTTGTTGTGTAAATTTATGTAAAATGTGACAAAATCAATGAAACTTTTTAATCTGACTTTTTAACTATTTTAACCTGATTAAAAGCAACTCTAACAATAAGACATTGAAACTGCTATTGTTATAATATAACAAGTATGGAAATTTTGCAAGCTCATGCTACTAAAAATTGTAGCAGCTATATCTTATGTCAAATTTAGCATAGGCTTTACTTATAGCGAAAGAACATTTTGCAAGCTCACCAGTCGTCTGAGTGATTGGTCGGGCAGTCGACCAGTTGATGTTAATCTTGTGTTAGTTAATTAAGATAAAAATAACAATTTTACCATTGAAGTAACAATGCTATCCTCTAACTTTTTTCAACTATTCATTGTTAAATTATATGTTTAACTATTGATTTTAGCTTTTCACCTTTAGAGTTGCTCTAAAAAAGTTGTGTTTGGAATAAACCTTTGGTTTTTTTTTTTTTTTTTGGTATTTGATTTGATAATTGTGAGAGGAAAAATAAAATGATTATAATTTAAATGTGATATTTTATTTTATTAACTAAATTAATTTATTTTATCTTTTAATAAGCTATTTTAACCCCAACCCGTTTTTATAAACATAATAAGCCTCAAATATACACATGATATTTATGTGGGAAATATATATATATTTTTAATTGTATACTTATGATACATATTGCTGAAACTCAAAACCAAACTTTCCACGAAAGTGTAAACAGCCGCGAAAGAGCACGCTTCACTTAAAAGACAACTTCAGCTACTAATATATAATATACCTCGAATCTTCTCTCTCCTTCACAACCCCAATATATATACCTCTCTCCACCCCCATACCCACCAAACCAAACTAAATCAAACCTAACCTCCGACTTCCAACAATCTAGCTGTTAGATTTAATGTATAGATGTATAGAGAGAGAATGTATATCTGAATGTTATATTGATATATTGAGTGTTTTACAACACTCTCATTTATAGAGAGGATATGGTACATAGGATACTAACTAACTAACACCGAAAGCAGAATCATTATCATTAGTGAGACAGCTGGACAGTTAGATATTGCACACTGATATTACACTAACAGCCCCCCTCAAACTTAAGGAGGATAGGTACTAACCAACTTAAGTTTGGAGAGAGAGTAATAAAACAGGAAAATAAACTGATAAATAAAATAAAAGAGGATAGGAGACACTGTATGATTGTGTCAGAACGTTAGTGAAGATGCTGTATGGTCGTGTCGGACCGTTGGTAAAGACACTGTATGGGCGTGTCAAACCGTTGTAGGAGCTAACCGAAATCAATGTCGGGACAATTTACGGGGTCATGCCGGACCGTTGTAGCAGACACTGTGTGGTCATGTTAGACCATTGTAGAAGCTAACTGGAATCAGTGTTGGGACAGTTTACGGGGTCATGCCGAACCGATGTAGAAGAATTTGGTGGTGTACCAAGGTGGCGACTTAAGGAGTGCGCCATGGGGTGGCTTGGGTGGTTCCCATGGTGTATAGCCATGCTCACCAGCTTGGGTGGTTCGCATGGTGTGTAACCATGCTCACCATGATATATATATATATATATATATAATACCCCCTCAAACTCAAATATGTTTAAAGATAGAAACCTATTGGAGGTTGAAACAAAGGGATTGATAAAATGGAGCAAAACAGCTCAACACAAAGTGGAGATGTTAAAAAAAAAAATATGATAAAAAGGGTTTTTTGTTTTTTTTTTTGGTTTTTTTTCTTTCGGTTGTGGTGTAAAATGGTGATCGGGGTTGATCCCGGCAAGAAGAAATGACAAATTTGTGGAATGAAAAAATGAAGAAAGGACAAGTTTGTGGAATGAAAACGAGGTGGTTGTGAATGGATTTGTTTTTTGTTTTTTTTTTGATTTTTTTGATTTTTTGTAATGGAAAAAGAAAAATAAAATAAAATAAAGAAAGTGGAGCAACGTGGGTGGGGTGCAAAAGGTGAAGATTGACTCAGTTGCTTCAGATGAAAAAGAAAAAGAGGTATGGGTTTGTGCAAAAGTTGACATAGTGGGAGGTTTGGGTAATATATTATAATAAACATATACATATATATATATATATATATATTAAAATAAAAGAAAGTTGAGTGGGGTTGGTGGGTGATAAAAAAAGGAAAAGCTGGGTGTGGTTGTGTTGTTGACCACTGTACAATGTTGACAGCCTTTGAATGACCATTAAGAGCTAGACAGCCTTTCAAACAATTTGCCTACCCCTTCACGGCCCTTTGCTTAATGCCTCAACGAGGACAAAATATCATGTGATAGGTCTGAATCCAAAATGCTCCCGACAACAGGCATTATGGCCACTGAAGAAGGCGAGAGCGAACCTGAAGAGGTAGTAGAAGAGGTCACCGGCGGCGGCGGCGGCAAATTGGCAGCAGATGTAGGAGGCGGCTGCGGCTGCGGCTGCGTCGGTGGTGAGCTACCAGGAACTTGTGTCACGGCGTCTGCACCAGTAGTGACAGGTGGCGTGGTCGGCGTTGGCCAGATCACGGCGTCGGTGGCCCGACGGGGTGCTCGATGACGTGGGTAAGATCTATGCTGTAACAAAGCTGCAGCAAGAAATAGTGATGGTTCACGGCAGCAAGAAATGTGGCCTTCATTAATGTCAAAGGTGAGAGTGATGGTTTACGACAGCAAGAAATATGGCAGCGAAGTGAAGGCATGTGTAGAGGTCTGGCGGGCGGCCAAGGCGAGGCTGCCCCCCCCCCGCCGGTGAAGCAGAGTTACTAGCTTCTTAACCTTGCTCTGATACCATGTTATATTTAATGTATAGATGTATAGAGAGAGAGAATGTGTATATGAATGTTATATTGATATATTGAGTGTTTTACAACACTCTCATTTATAGAGAGGAGATGGTACATAGGATACTAACTGACTAACACCGAAAGCAGAATCATTATCATTAGTGAGACAGCTGGACAGTTAGATATTGCACACTGATAATACACTAACGCTAGCCACACCCACAAAGCAAAACAAAAACAATGGTAGCCACTAGGTTGCTTCGTACTTCTAGACCTTTGGGTCTTCATCTTCCTTCTTCTTCTTCTTCCTCGTATTGTAGTTTGAAAAACCCGACATTGTCTTCGACAATTACAAATCGAAGCAAAGGAGGGGAGAACAAAGAGAAAAGACTTGGCGGAGGTGGTGTCGGTGAGAAGAAACCGTTGGCAGCTGTGATGGCAGTGGCGACCACTACCGAACGAGTTATTATTTCAGAACCGCAAACCAATATTGGAGGAGTGGGTTTAGCATCAGATCTAGTGATAAAGATAGCTAATATGGCTCTTTTGATGTTAAAAATGGCTACCAAACAAAGGCCATGGAGGTTGCACGCACAAATGTTTATTGAAAGGGTACGTACGCTCAACTTATTATTATTTTTATTGTCGAAAGTGTTTTTTTTTTTTAATAAAAAAAATAGATCTATCTGTCTAGTAGAATCTAAAAATTCACCAAAAACGAAAAACAAATAAACTGTTAAAAAATAATTGCCAAATCCCACCCCAATATCTTCAATTGTTGAATATTTTATTTCATCACATATATAATTATTGAATAATTTAAGTTTACTATGGGACCCTTGAATTATTGTGTAAGCACACACAAACAAAAAGGTGTATTATATTTTTCATTATTGTTTTGGTAACATGTGTTCATGATTTCAGTAGACACAATTTTAAATTTAAAATTTTTAATTGATTTTATTTTTAAAAATTTTTACAATATTTTAAAATATTTTTTTATACAAATTTCACGTCACAAGATATTTGTCGTGTATTTATTTATGAGAAATATTAGGAATTATGAAATTTTTTTCATGAAAGTAATCATGAAAGATTTGTGACCCTTAAATTATTTTGATTAGTATAATCTAAAGATTACAAATCTTTCATGATTATTTTCATGAAAGACTTTTCATAATATCTAATATTACTGTTTATTTATTTATATATGTTTTTCTCGTGGAGTACACACCATCCACGGAGGTCAGCTTCAAGAAGCAAGGACATTGGTCGGCCAATATAATCTTGAAATCATGGGGGTGTCTAATAATCAGCGGGGTGGTGGTCTAGTGGTGAAAATAGTGGTCTTTTTTAGTAGGGGGTCAAAGTTTCATTTTTGGATGGCGTGAAAATATTGAGTAATTTTTAGTGATGCTTTACATAGATCTCTCGTGTTGTATTTCGATCAAAATTTAGTTTTATTGGGAGTAGTCCATGAACTCTTCTAGTGTTTTGGTAGTGAGTCTCTTCTTATGAATTAGGTTAAATCAGACTAGTATCAATTACCTTAAGACTTAGACTTACAAATACCATGATGATACCTTAAAATATCTTTTTTTTCGTTAAAATAGAAAAAAAAAAAAGAAAAAAAGGTGTCTAATAGCTTTGATACGGCCAAAAAAAAAATGCGCTCATAATGTTTCCCGTGCCCCTTTTCTGATGTCTTCATTGCTTGCTAAAGGTTTATTCTAATAATTTTTTTTTTAATTATTTAATTTTTAAAATGAACAAAATTATATATATGTACAGTAGTACTCAATAAACACATAAGCACATGCACATTTGTATTAGAGTTATGAATGTATGCAAATAAAATAGATTCCTTTACTTACTAACTTGGTACAAGATATACATAATATATATATATATATATATATATTTTTTTTTCAACACTATATCATGAGAAATGAATGAAACCCAAGAACAATATATAGGATGGTCATCTAATTAATTCATGATTTTCAATTCTGCAGACAATAGTTGACTGCCGATTCTTTACATTGTTTGCTATTGTGAGATCATTACTTGGCTCAGTCTTGTGCTTTCTGAAGGTATTGATAATGAACAATGCTAGAAATTTTAAAAATTATACTAAAATTACTATCAAATGTCTTACATGTAGGTCTCACAGTCATGTGAAACATTTCTCAATCTACTTCGCCCTCGTAAAGGATGGAACCCCACATCACACCGTGCCCAGCATAGTGTTGTGAGAAGGGAGTAGTCACGTGTGTCCGAAACATTTCGGTTTTATTTCTATTGAAACTGCTCTATTTATTTTTGTCATGTTTGGGTGTGATGTGATGACTAAGATATTTCGCAATATAATTGCGGGGATGTTTCCTTGTTATAGAATCAAATCTCCAGTATTTTTATGCCATGTCGCATAGGTCAGATCAAGGATATGTGGTGCAACTACTAATTGAAGCTGATGATACAGTTATGATGGTAGGACGGGTTGGACTAATCCACGTTTTTCAAGCCTAATGTCCGAATGACCAAGCCCACCAGAGAACTTGCACAAGAGTTCAATGGGGAACGGGGAGTCCCCCAGCGAACCCTCTGACAAGCAAGTTAGAGAGAGAAGTAGAATGTAGAGATGAATGAGAGATAGAAAGCATAACCTTCTTCTTATCTTCAACGTTTGTTTATATCCTTTGGTAATCATTTCGTTGTCCCTTTCGACCTGTCACCTTGGCCAAAAATCTATGCTGTAGCTTACCTTGTTCAGGGTGAGGGCGTGCTGTCCCGACAGAGAGGTGTTGTCGTAATAAATGCAGTAAGGGGCTGCATTAATAGCGATGTGCAGCGGCAATAACTTTGCAGATCTTTGTCTGCTATGTGGCTTGCCCTTTACCTGCCATGTGTCTGAATATCATTGGTCCCTCATGTCATGTTGACTTCCAGATGGTGTTGGGCCTTATCAGTTGAGTTATGTATTAGACCCTAAGTGGTGGGCTTGAGTTGTTCATGGTGGGCTGTAGCCTTTATGGGCCTACCCATGTCAGTAGTCCCCTATTCATGAGTGCAACTTTAGTCCAACGAAGGGAATAATGAAGAAAATGAGGGTGGTTAGGGATCTGCAGGAGGGGGGGTTGACCGAGAGGAGTGATCGAGCGTAGGGGCCGATCAGGAGGAGAGCCGACCGCGGGGGGTCGCCGAGTGAAGGGACCGACCATGAGGAGAGCCGATGGTGAAGGGTAGCCGAGTGGAGGGGCCGACCATGAGGAGGGCCGACCGCGAAGGGTAGCCGAGTGGAGTGACCAACCACGAGGAGGGCCGACCGTGATGGGTAGCCGAGTGGAGGAACCGACCACGAGAAGAGCCGATGGCGAAGGGTAGCCGAGTGGAGGGACCGACCACAAGGAGGGCCGACCGCGAAGGGTAGTCGAGTGGAGTGACCGACCATGAGGAGGGCCGACTGCGAAGGGTAGCCGAGTGGAGTGACCGACCACGCGGAGGGCCGACTGTAAAGGGAAAAGTGACAGGGGCGGGGCTCGAGAGGTGGCGGGTCACGTGGTGACTTGAAGTGGAAAAGACAGGATAGGGGAAGGGTGCAGTGAAGCATGGTCGTACACGTGGCATCATCTCGTGGTGGGGGAGGTTAGGCGTTGGGCCAGAGGTGAAATGATAGGTCATAATGGGTGTTGAAAAGACAATTTTGGCGGATGGTTGAAAAATTTTCAAACTGGCGGCAATTAATTGTGACCCCTGGAATACAGGCAAGCCTTGGGCTTTTGGGATTATACGTTTTACCTACCTTTTTTGGAAAAATCAAAACATTCCAAGTGTAGACTCCTTCGTTGCAAGTGATACACCCTTGCGACATTTTTTGAACTTTCTCGCACTCGCATCCAAAGCCATTCGCAGACACACGACAAAAATGGCCCAAGAAAAAGCTAGAACTGCCAGGGTTGATCCACTAGGAGACGATGATGCCGTGGAGTTGGCGGAGCAGTACAGGACGGAGAGGCAAGTGGAGAGAGTAGGGGAGCCGGCGGGAGCACCGCGTTCATTGACATTGATGGCGGCTCCGAAGCCAATCAACTAGGCTAAGCCAGATCACTGGCATACGAAGGCCGACAAGTCAACTGTTACGGCGGAGGAGTTGGAGGGTATGCGGAAAAAGTATCAGGTGCCTGAAGAAATAGAGTTAATGTTACCGACGCAACAGAGAGGCCTTCCGACGCTCGGCCGGGGGAGTTTGCCCTATACGAAGAGGCGTTTAATGGAGGGTTGAGGTTGCCCCTTCCACAGGTGGTAGTGGATGTCCTCAACCGGTTGGAAGTCGTGCCAGGCCAACTAATGCCCAGCGCATGGAAGATTGTACTAGCCTGTGCAAGTGCGTGGCCGAAAGCGAATGAGGGAGCGGCCATAACGGTAGACGACTTTTTTGCCTGTTATAAGGCCTCAGGCCAGCAAGAAACTTAGGTCACTTTATAGGCGGCGGCAGGAAGGGGTTTGGTGGCAGGGTTGCCGTCATTAATTAAAGGATGGAGGCCGCAGTGGTTTTACGTATCTACGAATGGCGGAGTTGGAGTACGCACGGTGTGGAGGGTATCCACCAAGTATATGGAGCCAAAGCTGGGGGCTGCAGCGGAGGAGAGGGTGAAAAACGTGAAGGCATGGAGGGAGAAGGAGGGGGTCAGATGGGACAACCTTGTTCAGCCATCAGCTTTGTTTGCCGCAGGATTGGGCCCTCAACCGACCGGTGGTGATCTGGCACCTGCAGAGCTTGAGGCGAAGAGGAAAGCGCAAGAGGCGGAGGACCGGGCCATTTTTGCCAAAGCCAATAAGTTCAAGGAAGTGCAGTTAGGCTCGCCACCAAAACCGGTCGCGAGGGAAGGAATCCGACCGCACCCCAAGCCGCTGGGGGGAAAAGACTTGGGCAGTTTCGAGCCACGACCGCCCCCCGTTGATCCAGTGAAGAAAAGGGAAAACAAGGAGGGGAGGTCTTGAAGAAGAAGAAGAAGAAGAAGAGAAGGGTTGCCCTGAGGGGGCCTCAGATGCGCCTGGGTCGAAAAGGGCGAGGGTGGGCGGTGAGGGCACACAGATGGCAGAGGAAATAGGGGAGAAAAGGGTGGAGGCTACTCCAGAAGTGGTCGTCGTCGTCCCAGAGGCACAGGGGGAGAAGAGCCAAGGGGTCTTAGAGGAAGAAGGGCATACGAGTGCCCTAAACCCCAAGGTGCAACTAGAAAGTGGGTCGGCTGACCCTAAGAAAGTGATGGAGCAACAACCCAAGGGGGGCCCTGCGCCCCAAGGAGAAGGGGCCAAGCTGACGACTGCAATCTACCACGCTCGCACCGTGTTTGGGCGGTTGGAGGGAGAAGAAGGCCCCGCCAGGGCAGCTGCAGATCACCTTGTGTGGAGTGTGAATGAGGCAGCCGTGCGCTTGGTTTCCAGGTTTAATGAGGTTGAGCTGCGAAGGGGGTTGTGCTCTGCCCAAATGGAGGTAACCACCTTAGCAGGGGCTCCGCTGAGAAAGGTAGCGGCTGCGAAGGTCAAGTCGGAGGAGGCTAAGGCCCAGCTTGCAAGTTTCAAGAAGGAGAGTGCAAGCTGGAAGAAGGCTATGCGAAGCGCATGTGCTAGGGGCTGGTAGGAGGCTGAGAAGGCAAAAAAGATGGAAGTATTGGCGATCGTGCGGGGCAATGTTGCCGACCGTGCCCAAGCTGAGCTGCTGGCAGTCAGGTTGGAGCTAGAGGACGAATGCCGCAAGGTAGTGTCGCTCGAGTTCCAGCTGGATGGCGAGCAGAAGAAGCTGGGGGATGCCCAAAATGCCTGCACGGTCGCCACCGAGCGGTTTGAAGAGGCGATGATCAACAATGAAGAATTGCGTGCCCAGCAAATCAAAGAGAAGGATGAAGCGGACGTGAAGATTGCTGAGCTGCAGAAGGAGCTGGAGGATGAGTGTAGTAGGGCGATGGAGGAGAGAGCAAGGTTGTAGAAGGATCTAGAGGATGAAAAAACCAAGGCAGCCTCTGAAAGAGCAGTATACCCCGATCTGTGCGTTGCAGCAGTAGAGCAATTGAAGGGGTCTGCTGAATTTCAGATGGCAGTCGATACCGCAGTCGTGTCGCCAGCAACTTGGCAAGAGAGGTGTTTGGGGGGCAGGCCCGTCGGGAGCGACCGCTGGGGGTAGGACTGAAGCAGAAGTTATTAAGAGCTTCCAGCGGTCGGACTTCTACAAACACGAAATGGCTGAGTTCTGGGACAGTGGCTGGAAGATGTTCAAGTAGAAGGCAGAAGAACTGTTCCCAGGCTTGGACCTTAGCAGTGTAAGGATTGATGAAGACGAAGTGGCCCAGACCCCTCTAGATGAGGGCATTGAAGAAGAAGACCTTCTTTCAAGTGAGGAAGAGTGATTGGTGCGAACAGAACCTGTACTTAAAGTTTGTTTTGTGTTTTTTTTTTTTGAATGACTGTAAGAAACTTATGTACAAGTTTGTGAATAAATAAAATTTGAGTCTTGTTTTCATGCTATTACTTTTGTTTGCGCATCTGAAATGAATGAGAATGGCGACTTGTATAAGGCTTATATATAAATTATTGTGAAGTGTAAAATGTAAGGAAAACTCAATGTAAAGTGAAGTTTAACTTGTAAGAAAAATTCAATGCAGAGTGAGTGTAAGAAAAACTCAATGCAGAAGGAATTTTTACTTGTAAGAAAAATTCAATGAAGAGTGAATGTGAGAAAAACTGAATGCAGAGTGAATTTGAGAGAAACTCAATGCAGAGTGAATTTTAACCTGTAAGAAAAATTCAATGCGGAGTGAGTGTGAGAAAAACTCAATGCATAGGGAATTTTTATTTGTAAGAAAAATTCAATGCAGAGTGAATGTGAGAAAAACTCAATGTAGAGTGAATTTGAGAGAAACTCAATGCAGAGTGAATTTTAGCCTGTAAGAAAAATTCAATGCGGAGTGAATGTGAGAAAAACTCAATGCAGAGTGAATTTTTACTTGTAAGAAAAATTCAATGCAGAGTGAATGTGAGAAAATATGGCCATTGTGCTTGTGATCATGAAGTCGCAATGGTGGCTTCGGCCTGGCTGGGGCTTGAAGTAATTCAGTCTGGCGGGGCTCTGCATGCTCAGTCTGGCTGAGGTTTTTTGTGCTCAGTCTGGCTGAGGCTTTAAGTGACTCGGTCTGACCGAGCTTTTCATACTCAGTCTAGTTGAGGCTTTTTGTTCTCAGTCTGGCTAAGGCTTTAGGTGATTCGGTCTGGCCGAGCTCTTCATGCTCAGTCTAGCTGAGGCTTTTTGTGCTTAGTCTGGCTGAGGCTTTAGGTGACTCGGTCTGGCCGAGCTCTTCATGCTCAGTCTAGTTGAGGCTTTTTGTGCTCAGTTTGGCTGAGGCTTTAGGTGACTCGGTCTAAGTGACTCGGTCTAGCCGAGCTCTTCATGCTCAGTCCAGCTGAGGCTTTTTGTGCTCAGTTTGGCTGAGGCTTTAGGTGACTCGGTCTAAGTGACTTGATCTGGCCAAGCTCTTCATGCTCAGTCTGGCTGAGGCTTTTTGTGCTCAGTCTGGCTGAGGCTGCAATCAAATCGTTATTGGGATACCACAGGTAATTGAGATATAAGCTTGCTGTTATACAAAGTGTAGCCCATGGGGTCACAAATTTACACTATATGAGGAGAAAATGAAAACATAGATGGTCAAAAAGAACATACAACA
The DNA here is from genome assembly GCF_004153795.1 of Camellia sinensis. Lineage (NCBI taxonomy): Eukaryota > Viridiplantae > Streptophyta > Magnoliopsida > Ericales > Theaceae > Camellia > Camellia sinensis. Next base: position 202,080 of record NW_021024841.1, read on the forward strand.
TTTTGGACGATACAAAGATACAACTTTTATTGAAAATAGCGCTTCAAATGTTTAGCGTTCCAAGGGTGGGGGAGGTCTCGACCTTCCATGTCATGAAGTCGGTAAGTGCCCGGTCGTGGTCTAGCTTTCACAATGTAAGGTCCCTCCCATTTGGCTGCTAGTTTGCCTTCAGTCGGATTTTTGGTGGCAAGAGTTATTTCTCGCAAAACAAGGTCCCCTACGGCAAACTCCCTCGGTCGGACTCTGCAGTTGTAATGTGTTCTTATTTTCTGTTGGTATGAGGCCCGTCTGACTGCAGTTGTTTCTCGGAGCTCTTCAATCAGGTCTAGGTCTGCCCGACGTAGCTCTTCATTTAGTTCTGGATTCAGATGTAGAACGCTTGGGGTAGGAAGACCGATCTCCACTGGGATGACCTCCTCTGCGCCGTATGTTAAGCGAAAAGGGGTCTCCCCCGTGGGAGTCCGAGCGGTAGTGCGGTAAGCCCAAAGTACATTCAGCAACTCCTCAGCCCAGAGTCCCTTAGCAGCTTCCAGCTTAGTTTTGATAATCTTAAGAAGAGAATGGTTGGTGACCTCAACTTGGCCATTGGCTTGGGGATGGCCTGGGGAGGAGAAACATGGCTAGCTTTGGAGCTCTGCACAGAATTTCTTGAATTTGGCATTGTCAAATTGTTTGTCGTTGTTAGAGACAATGGCTTGAGGGATGTCAAATTTGCAGACGATTGACTGCCAGATGAATCTGGTTGTGTTCCGCTCGGTAATGGTGGCAAGGGGTTCTGCTTCAACCCATTTGGTGAAGTAATCGATGGTGACAATGGCGAATTTGGTTTGGTCTCATCCAGTGGGCAGTAGGCCAACCAGGTCGATCCCCCATTTGGCGAAGGGGTAGAGACTGCAGAGGGTAATCAATTTTGTGGAAGGGGCATGCGGGATGTTGGCAAAACGTTGGCACTTGTCACATTTGAGCACAAAATCTGCCGCGTCTTGATTGAGAGTAGGCCAGAAATAACCAGTGCGAAGTATTTTGTGGGCTAGGGACCTGCCACCCGAATGATTGCCACATATGCCTTCATGGATTTCTCTTATCACGTAAGTCGCCTGAGCAGGATTGAGGCATCTGAGGTATGGGCGTGAAAAGCCCCTCTTGTACAAAAGACCATTGACAAGAATGTAATTGGACGATCGGGCCTTGACTTTGGCGTCCTGCTGTTTGTCCTCTGGTAGTTCTCCCGTTGTCAAAAATAGAAAGATGTCGGACGCCTAGGGGATAGGTTCATTTTGGAGGAAGTGGACCGCTTGTTGGTCGGGGGAGATGGCAGGGTGGGTCAGGTATTCGAGGCGAACACCATGGTTGAGATCTAACTGATCTGCAGAGGCTAATTGAGCCATCTCATCGGCCTTGGAGTTTTTCGCCCGAGGGATGTGTTTGATGTGGAAGGTATTGAAGAGGCGAACAAGGGAGAGGGCTATATCCCTGTAAGCCCGCATTATGTCCTCCTTGGCATCGAATTCCTCTGTAATTTGTTCGACAATGAGCTTGGAGTCACTGAACACCCGGATGTGGCTAACACCAATATCCCTGGCTAGGCAGAGACCTGCTATCAATGCCTCATACTCGGTCTCATTGTTGCTGGCCTCGAACAAGAAACGGAGAGCACATTTGAAATAACCACCCTTAGGGACGGTGAGGATGAGACCAGCCCCACTGCCTTCCCTACGGGATGACCCCCCCGACGTTGAGAGTCCAAGAGTGAGGGTCTTCTGGGTCGGTAGGGGTTGGTGGGGGTGGAGGGGCTGTGGTTGGGATAGGTTTAGTGAACTCCAGGATGAAATCGGCGACAGCTTGCCTCTTAATCGCCGTTCGAAGCCGGTAGGAGATGTCAAACTGGCTGAGTTCCATTGACCACTGCATGAGTTTGCCAGAGAGTTCTGGTTGCTGCATTACCTTCTTCAAGGGTTGGTCGGTGAGGACCACTATGGAATGGGCTTGGAAGTAAGAACAGAGTCGTCTGGAGGCGGTGACCAAGGCTAGGGACAATTTTTCTAACAGTGGGTAATTCAGCTCTGCTCCCCTGAGAGCCCTACTGATGTAGTAGACCGACTGTTGGACAGAGCCATCTTCGCTGATAAGAGCGGCACTGACTGCGGTGCTTGACACAGCTAAATAGAGGAAGAGGGGTTCGCCCGTGATTGCCTAAGAAAAGAGGGGGGGTTGGCCATGCACTGCTTCAAATGCTGAAAAGCCTCTTCGGACTTGGTCGTCCATTCAAAAGTTTGTCGAAGAACTTTGAAGAAGGGAAGGCACTTATCCGTTGCGCAGGAAATGAAGCGGTTGAGGGCGGCAACTCGGTCAGTGAGTCTTTAAACTTCCTTAACCGTTCTGGGTGACCATATTTCAATCAAGGCCTTAATCTTTTCAGGGTTAGCTTCAATGCCCCGCTGACTAACCATGAAACCCAAGAACTTCCCAAATCCTACGTCGAAGGCGCATTTCTCCGGGTTGAGCTTCATTTGGTACTTCCGTAGGGTGGCGAAGGTCTCTCGCAGGTCGGTCAGATGGTCAGCGGAGAGTTTGCTCTTGACTAGCATGTCGTTGACATATACTTCCATATTTCGACCAATCTTATGATGGAAAACGGCGTTGACCAACCGTTGGTAGGTGGCCCCAGTATTTTTCAGTCCAAATGGCATAACACGGTAATGGTAGGTGCCTCGGTCGGTAATGAAGGAGGTGTGTTCCCGATCAGATTGGTGCATCAGAATCTGGTTGTACCTGTAGACACCCCATTTTTGACCGACTTTAAGACTCAGACGTCACCGATTGAGCACTTGGTGATGTTGCATATCGTGCTCATTCAGAGGTTTCAGAGCTTCGGCTGCAAGCCTTGCCGCCGAACTTCCGGACTCTTTCATGCTTTGCCTCGGTTTGCGAACCAGGCTCTGTTTTCTCTGTTTTTTCTTCCCGAAGGGAGGGAGAGGTCTCGTAGATCATCTCTCAGTGGCCGTAGGCTACGTTTCGTGGTCGTAGGCCATTTTGCCCGTTTGGAGTCCGGTTTCCGATTTTTCGGAGCCGTTGGCCGGACGCGTCGGTTCGGGACCGCTTAACCACCTCCGTTTGCTCCGGTTTTTTGGCATGCATCTTATTTGCTCCCTTTTGAGGGACACTGTGGCTCGAAAAACCAACTTCATGGTCGAACACCACTTCCGGTGCCTAACAGTAAGTTTTCGGGGCCTCGGGCTGCGCGTTTCGGCCCCCGAACCTTCATTTTGCATCGGTTTGGGTTCATTTTTGGCAGGGACCTCTGTTTCATTGTTAAGAAGGTCGTAGAAGGGTGGGAGACCAGCAATTGTTCTGACAACCAGTTTTATTCCTCCGTCGCCCTCTGTCGCCCGTTTTTCTCACTTAAAGGCCAATGTAAACCACCCTAAGGCCACTTTTTCTTTCCCCAAACCACATATTTGTGTTGTACACACCTGGGAGGCCACCAATATCATATGGCCGGCCAGTAATTCTGTGTGACCCTTTTGAACCCCTCCTAAAAGTGGCCTTTTCTCTCTCCTGGTTTACTTTCTCCAGTTTTTGACCACATGGTTGTGTTGTACACACATGGGAGGCCACCAATCTGGGGTGGCCGGCCACTAATCTTGATTGAACCTTTTGACCCTTGGCCGGCCGGCCATGGGGAGAGCCGGCCGGCCACCTGCAACCTCAATAACCAGCCGGCCATGATCCTCTCTCTAGGTACTTTACAGAAATGTATTCTGTTTCCCCCCAGATTTTGTATCCGGGGGGCTGCACTTTTGAGGGGAAACTTGAATTCCTTTCCCTCCCATTTTCCCCCCTCTTTTGCCTATATATCAGACCCTCCAGCTCTGTTTTGAGGGTTACAAAAATTGCTCTTAGCCTCCTATATTCTATCTCTCTCTCCCTACACTCCAACCCCCAAAACCTCTTCAAATCCTATACCATTTCTACACCACCACCTAGCATCACACCACCACCATCCATTCCAGCCACTTGGAGCTGTTTTCCAGAGCTAAGGAGCTGCCAAACTCAAGCCAAGAGTTGTCAAAGACTTGGTCTTCAAGGGTAAGTCCTCTCCTCCCTCTTTCTTGCCCTATTTTGCTCAATATATTAGCCATACTTGCTTGCATATTTGGGCTCCGACCCTAACTGAAAATAGTCATGTTTTGATGTATTTTTCATGTTTGTTTAAGGGCCTCTCCCTGTTTGAGGTCTCTAGTTACCACTTTCTTCTTTACCTCTCTTGTATGCCTCTTTCTTGCATAGTTTTTTTGGCCTATTTGTAGATTGTTTTGAGCTTGATTGTAAACTATAAAGTGGCTTATTTTGAGTCCTTATTCAACATCATTGAAGGTCTCTTCACTTTTTGAGGCTTCCATCTGTCACTTGCCTCTTTATCTCTCTTTTGGCCATATTTTTGCATGTTTTGTTAGCCCATTGTGCTTATATTTTTGGGCTCTGATCCGAGCTGTAAATAGCATTATTTTGACCCCCTCTTCATATTTGGTCAAGGGTCATTTGCTGTTTGAGGCTCCATTTTTGCACTTTGTGTTTAAACCTCTTTTTAGGCCTTATTTTGCATAGTATTTTAGGCTTGCATGTGCACTGTTTTGGGTTTTGTAATTAACTGTAAAATGCCATGTTTTGGGCCCCTCTTCAACTTTGTTGAAGGGTCCTCCTCTGTTTGCAGCCAGTAACCATCACTTGCTTCTTTGTCTCCCTTTTGGCCCATTTCTTGCACATTGTTTTAGGCCTGTTTGTGTTTAGATCCGTGGCTTGTTGTAAACTGTAAAATGCTTCATTTTGAGACTCTCTTCAACTTTGTTGAAGGGCTCTTGGCCATTTGGGGCCAGCAGCTGCTACTTGCTTCATTATCTCCATTTTGGGGCCATTTTTGCATGCTAGCTTAGTCTTATTTGTGTTCATTGTTTGGCCTTGCTTAAAACTGTAAAAATGCTTTTTTGGGACTTTCTTGATTCTATCTTCACACTTCATGTTCAAATAATGCATCCTTTGCATAGCCATAGGCCATTCCATGTACCTCATTTCATGTTTCGGGATACATTTCATACATCGGGTGCCATGTTTTCATGATTCGGGGCTGTTTTGGTTCATATTTTAGCGCTGAAATTTGCATGGTAGTATGCCATATTCCATGCCTTGCCATGTCTTGTTAGAGTGGCATTTGTGCCTTAGGATCGGTCCTCGGTTTGCGTGCATGTGTGCATGCATTTCGAGTGTCTCATTTTCATCTCATGGCCATTGATGTGAGTGTGGTTGAGGTCCACTCATGTTGGTGTAATTCCATCGTGCATTGTGTATGCCATTTCAATTCATAGCATTGCGTATGCTAGGTTGTATGTTAGAGCATCGTGTATGCCATGTTACATCGCGTATTGTGTATGCTATTTCAAAGCATTGCGTATGCTAGGTTGCATGTTAGAATTACATTGATGCATGTCATGCATATTGCATTGTGTTTGGGATAGGCGTTAGCCCGAGCACGGGAAACGAGGGACGTTTCGTACTCCGAGTGACGGAACGTATCTCAATTCCCAGTCACCGACACTCCGGATTATCCATGATGGAGTCTTGGTCTTGTTGTGTTTATGTGTGCATTCATTTCATATTATGTCGTGCATTTTGACTCCTCGGCCATCATGCATCGAGATGCGTGATTGGAGGCACGAGGATCGAGGACTACACTCCCCAAAGGGTAGTCATGCATACATTTGTGAAAATACATTGCCATGCCCTTTTCTTGCTCTCTGTTGCAGCAAATCAAGAATCACCAGTCTTCCGGGGCTTGGCGCGCTTCCCAAAAAATCATTGCAAAACAGAGGCTAATTGGGGCATCACAGTGGATTTCCGTGCAAAGGCGACCTGGACATGCATCATTCATCATCTGAAGAAGAGTCAAGGCAGTCCCTGGCTTGCACGCCAGTTGCATGCCATTTATTGCTTTTCTAATTTTAAATTTTGTTTAATTAATTAGGGTTTTTGGTAATTAATTTGGACTGTAATATTTATTCGGGGACTGTATTATTATTCGGACCCTCCGAGCGAGGGCACAACTGTAATAGTGTGCGTGTGGTGATGTATGTCTTCCAACCCCACGTCTTTCTCCCCTTTTTTATTACCCGCTTATGATGGTTAGGTTAGGGCATGTTTCAATTAGCATATAGTTTTGATAGCATGTTTGCAATTAAATTCTCTATTTGCCATGCACCGGGCTCCGGCGCATCATACTACTGCATTCGTAATTTTTCAATTCCAAGTTGAATACATGCTAGCTTAGATATTTTTCATATGCATGTTTTAGAATAGCCGAGCCTGCTATAATTGTATTTTTGCGTGTGTTTGGCATTAGCATTTCTGTATAGTTAGGATCATGCATGGATTTTCACTAGCTTCTGTTTTGGCTTGGGATATCTCGATAAGTTTTATGCTTTAGCATCCTTGCATGTGTGATGAGTGAATGCCATGATAGCATGCTTACGCATGAGGCTATGTGCTCTATGTGATATAAACTGCCTGAATGCCTGTGGCTTGAAAGGTTCGGGGTTAATTTGAATTGGAACAATTCAATCAATGGTGTGTTTTAGCCACTAGATAGTGGCAAATCATCGTTCTAAGCCACCTGAGGGTGGCAAATCCATGTCTTAGCCTACTTGCGAGTAGACCAATCAAACCATTTCAAAATAAACAAACATGAAATTTTTTTGTTCCAATTCAGAACGATCCAGTCTATACTTGTAATGCTGTGCGCATACATAGTAATCTAGACCTAATAACTGGAATAAGAACACATAATGTTTTCAAAATAGATATCATGGTTAGGTAAGAGGCTCGATCTTTGATCGGGCCGAGTGGGGGTGCTCACGAAGTGACGTTCCTAATCGTACCCAAGTTCCGAGCGAGGCAACTTTGGTGATGGACGGACCACGTGGCCTTAGCAAACGAGTCAGGGTTCCTAAAAATTTCTCCAAAATAAAATATTTAGGCTGGGCGACTCTGTATCTGGCAAAGCAGTCCATCTGTTTGGCACTTCTTTCAAAATCTGTTTTCTCAAAACGATTTGCCGGATTTGGACTCTTTGGTTCAGATTTAGAACCGTGACAATTTGAGAGTCTGAACTGTAGTGAGCCCATATCGAAACGGAACGGCGGGGGGGGGGGGGACCTGTTCCTCCCGGGCGTTCGGGGGACGTCTACGTTTTTCTGGCGACTCTGCTGGGGATTTAGAGAACTTGACTCGAACTCATGATATCTGTTTTGATTACACTTATGTGTTTCTTTGCATTGCGCATTTGCATTGGTGCGCTAGGACAACCGTGTTTGCCATCTGCTATCCTTGAACAGTTGACGGGGCTTTTGTCTTGTCAAGGCATGAACCATAAAGGCTGACCGGTTGTGGGCTCTGGCAGTATGGGAACACAAACCTCACCCCGGGTTTACGGGGCACCCTTTTTGACCAATTCGACCTAGTGCATATTCGGATCTGTAGTGACCATTTCCAAGCTAAGGACAGGTTGGCCTTACCCGATCGTAGGTTGTTTGAAACGCGCTGCGTGCGTAGTGAACCACTAGCCCTGACAAAATAGCACAGGAAACCACTACCCCACATATGGGTTTGTTTTGGCTCTTCACTTGTCCTGCTATGTGCTTTTAGAGTCGTTCTTACAGGAATGCATGTATTCAGTTTTACAAGTCTGGTCATCAGGCCTGCAGGCACCAATTCAGTATTTTGGAATCAGTTTTAACCCAAGGTATCAATTTGAGGCAGAATTTTTGGGGGCAGAATTCAGTAGAAGGGCGGCCAGTCATTCTAATTAATCCTCGTATCTGTTGGTGATGGGGGGAGTTAGGCTGAGATGCTGCATTTTTCTCTTTTGCTAGATAGTCCTGGAACCATAGCTTTAGAAGGCTCGCAATATCCCCCAGGTAACACCGAACTTGTGTTTGATAGACTTTGTCAGGTCCAGGATTCAGTTCAAGGGCAATCAGTGTTCCCTTTGCCAGAGGCAGGGTGAAAAGGTCAGTCAGGCACAGACGACACCAGTACTGTAGCTACCAGCTCAGTGGTCTTTGACAGCCAGGTTTGAGATTTTTGAGTCTACTGTAGAGATATATAATACTGGTGGTTCAATCAGAATCAAGGACACGTATGTCAGGACTTAGAAGAGATGGTGCGCCAAGCCTCCATGATAGTATGAAGCCCATGCAGCAAGATGCTGTCCGTCAGCCGGAATTCGCCAAGGCAACAGGCTGTGGTCATAGCCCAACAGGGGCAGAGACAATTGCCAGGTTAGAAGCAAGCAAACAGAGTATCTACTTCACACCAGGGCTCGCTCCTCCAACAAGAGTTTCCCATACTCGGGGGAGGCAACCCCACGTCAGGATGATACGGACACTTCCAGGGGGCCAGCCCGCCCCCAGGTTCTACCCAGCTGTCTAAAGCACCAAATCCAACCCACCGGACTCCCCTTTGAGTTCGAGACGGATCCCATGGATTGAAGTGAGCAGCTTGAGAAATTGTTCAAAAAGTCTCAGGTGGGCCCACTCTATTCCCGCATATAGAGACGTTTATACCGACTCAGTGGAACATTACCCTGGATCGTTCAAGAATGCCACATATCGAATGTTCGATTGGCTCTGAAGACCCAATGGTGCACTCCAACTGTTCTCTGATAATCTTGAGGCCAATGGTTTGACCACAGCCCAGAAATTGTCACTAATTCGGCAAGATACCCTTCTTGGGATACGGCCCGCAATCTGGTATGCAAAATTGGAGAACTCTGTGAAATGAAACTGGGAAGAAGCTAGCTGAGGCCTTTTGCTCAATACTCCACAACAGCACGATCGAGGTACAACTCGTGATCTTGAAGTCACCCGCCAGAGCCAAAGGAGGGTTTCTTTAGAGTTCGTGACGAGATGGAGAGCGAAGGCCTCATGATGACTACAAGGCCTTCCAACAAAGATCAAGATCAGGATGATTATCCGGAATCTGCATGGCAAAGTTGCTACAAAAGATGGTCCGTATCTAGCCTCTGTTTACCTTTCCAGCCCTTCCATGAAATGGGGGTTCAAATCGACGGACGCCATCAAACAGGGGGTCTTCGCAGAAAGATAATGAGCCTTTTGAAGAGGAATGTTGCTCGCATTCCAATGCTACTACCTGATGGTATCACAGCTGCGAAATGCTCAGAAGTAAACTATCAACCACTTCCCTCAATGGCCAAAAACCCAAACCACATCAACTCCGGCCCAAAGCCCGAAAGTTCAAAAGCCCTCTTTACATGAGTCTTTACCCAAGCTTTGAAAAGCGCAAGAAAGAAGGACACCTAGAACTCCCAGACCCCAACTCTTCCAAATCCTCTTCCAGCAAGATAACGAACCCAGCTAAATACTGTGCCTATCACAAAACACGGTCATGATGAGCAAATCGTTACATCCGGCCTCCGTCATAAGATTCAGGATCTTATTGACTGAAGAGACCCTAGCTCACCCAAAGGACTCAGGTTAGTACTGACTTGTCACCTCCCCATCTCAACCTCATCCAATACTGCCGTCCACAATACTATGACCCCAGCCTATACATGCACCCCGGCCCATCTAAACCCAAGCTTGAGGTGTTTTTATCCCGGGAAAGCATGGACTTATGCCATGATAGGTGCATCTGAACCCCATAATCCCAAACCCGTGAACCCACTACTTTGAGCTAAACAGAATGATCGAAGACCTTCAAAGAATGTGACAGATCTAAGCCTCTGGGACATTGCCTCCACTTGGTCAAGGGATCGACCCTTACTCAATGCAGCCCGTCCCAGATTGGGAAGCCTTTTGTCGTGAACTCGCTAGCATGTGCTGTGGTCGATGATGGAGCCAAATGTCCAGGAGCTAGATCTGTCACAGGTTTCTTTTGAAGGTTTCGATCATTCTTGTTAGCTGCAGAAGTAGTGGTTCCACGGGTTTGGGATGATTGGGGTTCAGATGCCCTATCATGCAATAAGTCCATGCCTTTCCCGGGATAACACACCTCAAGCTTGGGTAGATGGGCCGGGGTGATGTATATGCTGGGTCATAGTGGACGGCAGTATATGGCATGAGGTGAGATGGGGAGGTGACAAGTCAGTACTAACCTGAGGTCCTTTGGGTGGAGCTAGGGTCTCTTCGTCAATAAGATCCTGAATCTTATGACGGAGGCGGATGTAACGATTTGTATCACACATGACCGTGTTTTGTTGATGATAGGCAAGTATTTAGCTTGGGTCCGTATCTTGGTGGAAAGAGGAATTTGGAAGGAGTTCGGGGTTCTTGAGTCCTAGGTGTCCTTCTTCTTGCAGCTTTTTCAAAGCCTTGGGAAAGACTCATGTAAAGAGGGTTGAACTTTCGGGGCTTGGGCCGAGTTGGATGTGGTTGGTTTTTGGGCCATGAGGGAAGGGTGATAGTGTCTACTTCTGAGCATTTCGCAGCTGTGATACCATCAAAAAAGTTTTAAAAAAAGTGAAGCCAAGTTGGGGGGGAAAAAACTGCGAGCAACATTCCTCTTCAAAGGCTGCATTATCTTCTGCGAAACCCCCTGTTTGATGGCGTCTCGATTTGAACCCCCATTTCATGAAGGGCTGGAAAGGTAAACAGAGGTAGAAACGACACTTTTGTAGCACTTGCCATGCAGATTCCGATAATCATCCTGATCTGATCTTTGTTGGAAGGCCTTGTAGTCATCATTGAGGCCTTCGCTCTCCATCATCGTCACGAACTCTAAGAAACCCTCCTTTGGCTCTTGGCGGTGACTTCAAGATCACGAGTTGTGACTCGATCTGGTGTTGTAGGAGTAGTGAGCAATAAAGGCTCACATAGCTCTTCCAGTTCCATTTCACGGAGGTTCTCAATTTTGCATACAATTGCGGCTATCCTCAGACCAGGGTTTCGGCCGAATAGTGACAATTTCTGGGCTGTGGTCAAACCATTGGCCTCAAGATATCAGAGAACAGTTGGAGGTGCACCATTGGGTCTTTCAGAGCCATCGAATCGATCGATATGTGGCATCTTGAACCGATCCGGTAATGTCAGCCACTGAGTCGGTATACGTCTCTAATATCGGGAATAGAGTTGGCCCCTGAGACTTCTTTTGAACAATTTCTCAAGCCTTGCTCAATTTCAATGCCATGGGATCCCGTCTCGAAACTCAAAGGGGGAGTCCCGTGTTGATTGGTGCTTTAAGACAGGCTGGGGTAGAACCGGGGGCGGAGCTGGCCCGCCTGAATGTCCGTATCATCCTGGACGTGGTTGCCTCCCCGAGTATGGGAACTCTTGGTGGTGGAGGAGCTGGTGTGAAGTAGAATACTCTGGTTTGCTGCTCTAACCTGGCAATTGTCTCTGCTGGTTGGCTATGACCACCCTGTTGCTTGGCGAATTCCGCCTGACCGGACAGCATCTTGCTAAACTACTCGCCTGTCATGGCTTTCATACTATCATGGAGCTGGCGCACCAAGTCTCTTCTAAGCCCTGACAATACTGTCCTGATCTGATTGAACCACCAGTACTATATATCCACTCTACCAGTAGACTCAAAATCTCAACCTGGCTGTTTCCCAAAGACCACGAGCTGGTAAGCTACTGTACTGGTGGTCCTGTGCCTGACTGACCTTTTCACCCGCCTCCTGGCAAAGGAACACTGATTGCCGCTGAACTGAATCTCTGACCTGAACAAAGTCTATCAACACAATTCGGTGTACCTGGGGGTATTGGATGCCTTCAAGCTATGGTTCCAGGACTATCTAGCAAAAGAGAAAACATGCAGCATCTCAGCCTAACTTCACCAAAACAGATACGACATAGATACGAATGACTGCGCACTCTACTGAATTCTGCCCCCAAATTGCTGCCTCAAATCTGATACCCTTGGGTAAAACGATTCCCAATAATCTCTGATTGGTGCCTGCAGCCTGATGACCAGACTTGTAAACTGATACATGCATTCCTGTAGAAGACGGCACTCTAAAGCACATAGAGACAAGTGAGAAGCCACAAAACACCCATATGTTGGGGTAGTTTCCCTGTCCTATTTTGTCAGGAGCTAGGGTTTCACTACGCACGCAGCGGTTTCAAACACTACGATCGGGTAAGCAACCTGTCCTAAGCTTGGAATGGTCACTACAGATTTCCGATAGCACTAGGTCCGAATGGTCAAAAGGGGTGCCCGTAAAACCGGGGTTGTGTCCCATACTGGCAGAGCCACAACCGGTCAGCCTTATGGTCATGCCTTACAAAAAGCTCCGGCAAACTGTTCAGGATAAGCAGATGGCAAAACGGTGTCCTAGGCGCACCCATGCAAATGCATGCAAAAAACAACATAAGTGTTTAATCAAACAAGATATCATGAAGTTCGAGTCAAGTTCTCTAAAATCCCCACAGAGTCGCCAGAAACTGTAGACGTCCCCCGAACGCACGCGGGGAAGGAAACGAGGTCCCCCCCCCCCCGCGTTCGTTCGTATTGGGCTCCACTACAGTTCAGACTCTCAAATTGTCACGGTTCTAAATCTGACCCAAAAGAGTCCAATCCGGCAAATCGTCTTGAGAAGAACAGAATTTTTGAAAGAAGTGCCTAAACATGGACTGCTTTGGCTAGATACAGATTCGCCACCTAAATATTTTAATTTGGAGATTTAGGAAACCCTGACTCGTTTGCCTAAAGGCCGTGTCCGTCATCACCAAAAGTTGCCTCGGCTCGGGAACTTGGGTTACGATTAGGGAAGGTCACTTCGTGAGCACCCCCACTCGCCCGATCAATATCGGCCCTCTATCTAACGGCATGATATCTATTTTTGAAAACATTAATGTGTTCTTATTCCCAGTTATTAGGTCAGATTTACTATGTGATGCGCACAGCATACAAGTATAGACTGGATCGTTCTGATTGGAACAAAAAATTTCATGTTTGTTTATTTTGAAAATGGGTTGAATGGTGCTAACTCCACGCAAGTAGCTAAGAACATGGAATTTGCCACCCTCAGGTGGCTTAGAAAAACATGAATTTTGCCACTATCTAAGTGGGCTTAAAAACACTTTGATTTGAATTGTTCAATTCAAAATAACCCAACTTCAGCCAACAGGCATTCAGGCAGTTTCTATCAGCATAAAGCACATAGCTCATGGTAAAGCATGCTATATGGCAATCACTCACACACATGGCAAGGATGCTAAAGCATAAAACTTATCGGTATCCGCAAGCCCAAACAGAAGCTAGGCTTAGAAATCATGCATGACCTACTATACAGAAATGCCTAATGCAACACATGCAAAAATACAATTATAAAGCAGGCTCGGCTATTCTAAACATGGCATATGAAATCTACAGCTTATCATGTATTCACTTGGAATTGAAATACGAATGCAGTTAGTATGGATGCGCCGAGCCCGGTGCATGCAAAATAGATGAATTAATGCAAACATGCTATCAAACTATATGCTAATTGAAACATGCCCTAACCTAACCATCATAAGCGGGTAAATAAAAGGGGAAAGACGTGGGGTTTGGAAGACATACATCAACACACAGCGCACACATCATTACAGTTGTTGCCCTCCCTCGGGAGGGTCCGAATAAATAATACGTCCCGAATAAATAATTACAAGTCCAAAATAATTACAAACCCTAATTAATTAACAAATTAAATTAGGAAGCAATAAATTGGCATGTCACCAATGACTGCCTCGAATCTGTTCCGAATGAATGGATGATGCATGCCTTGAGTCGCCTTGCGCGAAATCCACCTGCGATGCCCCGGTTTGCCTTCTGTTTGCAATTGTTCCGGGATGAGAGCCAGTCCGGAGTGTGACTCTTGATTTGCTGGTAACAGAGAGCAAGTAAAGGGGCATGGCAAGTTTTCATATGGTAGCATTGACTACCTTCAGGGAGTGTGTCCTCAATCCCTCAGCCCAACAACGCATAAATCGACGCCTATGGCCGACCGAGTCAAAATGCACGACATAATATGAAATGAATGCACACATAAACACAACAAGACCAAGCTCCATCATGGAATAATCCGGAGTGTCGGTGCCTGGGAATTGAGATCGTTCCCGTCAACATCGGAGTACGAAACGTCCCTCGTTTCCCGTGCTCGGCTAACGCCTAGTCCCAAACACAATGCAATATGCATGAAGCTGAATGTAATTCTAACATGCAACCTAGCATACGCAATGCTTTAAATGGATACACATACGCGATGTAACATGGCCAATACCGATGCTCTATACATCAACCTAGCATACGCAATGCTATGATTGAAATGGATACACAATGCACGATGGACATTACACCAACATTGAGTGACCTCAACCCACACTCACATCAATGGCCATGAGATGAAATGAGACACTCGAAATGCATTGCACACATGCCACGCAAACCGAGGACCGATCCTAAGGCACAAATGCCACTGCTAACAAGACATGGCAAGGCATGAATATGGCATACTACATGCAAATTCAGCGGCTAAAAAATATGACCCAAAACAGCCCCGAATCCATGAAAACCATGGCACCCGATGCATGAAATGTAATCCCGAAACATAATGAGGTACATGGAGGATGGCTATGAGCTATGCAAAGGATGCATTATTGAACATGAAGTGTGAAGAGTAGAATCAAGAAAGTCCCAAAAAGCATTTTATTACAGTTTTAAGCAAGCCAAACAAATGAACACAAATAAGCTAAGCTAGCTGCAAAAATGCCCCAAAATGGAGATAATGAAAGCAAGTAGCATGCTGCTGGCTCCCAAATGGCCGTCTCTGCATTAAGAAAGAGAAAGGCAGGATAGAAGGAGGAAAAGATGCTGCATGAAGGAGCAAGGAGGAAGAAAAAGAGGGGGAAAGAGAAAGAGGGGAGGAGGATAGAAGAGGGAAAAAAGAAGGAGGAGTGGAGGGAGAAGGGGAGAGAGTACGAGAGAAAGAGAGGGGAATAAAGAAGGGGGGAGAAAAAAAAGGAGGGGAAGAAAAAAGGGGCGGAGAAATGAGAAAACGAAGGGAAAGAAAGAAAAAAAAGGGGGGGTTGGAAAGAGAAAGAGTAAAGAAGAAGGATGAGGAAAAGGAGAAGGAACGAAGAAGGGGAAGAAAGAGAAAAGAGGAGAAAGGGGAGAGAGAGAGAGAAGAAAAAAAGGGGAAGAAAGGGAGGAAAAGGAGAGAAGAGGGGAAAAAGAGGAAGGGAGGGGAGGGGAAAGAAAAGGAGGGGGAGGAGAGAAGAACAAAAAAGGAAGGGAGAAAAGGGGGGGAGAAGGGAAGAGGGGAAGGAAGGGGGGAGGGAAAAAAAAAAAAAAGGGGGAGAAAGAAGAAGAATAGAAGAGAAGAGAGAAAGAGAAAAGAGAAGGAAAGGAGAGAAAAGGGAGAGAAAAAAAAAGAGAAGGGGGGAGGAAGGGAGAAGAAGGAGGAGGAAAGAGGAACGAGAGTAGAGGAAAAAAAAGGGAAAGAGAGGAGAGGGGGAGAAGGGAGAGGGGGAGTAGGGACAGAAGAAGAAGGAAAAAAAGAAGGGGAAGGGAGAAGGGAGAAAGGAGAAGGAGAAGCGGAGGAAAGGGGGAGAGAAGGAGAGGAAGGGGAGGTAGAAACACTAAAGAATAGGGCAAGGAAAAGGGGGAGGGGGAGAGGGAGAGAATATGAGGAAAGGAGGGAGAGAGAAAAGAGGAAGGAGGAAAGGAGGGAAGGAGAAAAAGGAAAAGAGGAGGGGGAAGGAAAGGAAAAGGGGAAGAAGGGGAAAGGAAGGGGAAAGGACGGGGAAATGGGGTAAGGGAGAGAGAAGGGAGAAAATAGGAGGATGAAAAGGGGGGAAGAGGCGGAGGGAAAGAAGGAGAAAAGAAAAAGGGGGAGAGGGTAGAAAAGGGAAAGGGAAGAGAGAAAGGGGAGGAAAAGGAATGGGTCAGTCAGCGGGAGGAGGGAAA
>NW_021024841.1:232801-244866 GCF_004153795.1 Camellia sinensis
GAGGTGGTAGTGGTGTAGTGGGTTAGGTTTAGTGGGTGAAGTAGGTGATAGGTTTTAACAATATTATTATAACAAGCAAGGCATCCTTGTGGACAAACAATAAGAGTTAATAACCTAAATTTCTTCATTTATGGAAAAAGGGTGTAATGATTTACGCTGCCAAACTCGTCTACTACTTGAAACAAAATTTAAACATTTTGTTTACAGATGCAGATAAGTAACGGAGTAGGAAAAAGAAAGGGAAAAAATGTGGAAAAACAAACATTTATAGCATGTGGCACATAGTATTAAAAAAGCAAACTAATTCATGTAATTACTTTTGGATCAATATGTCGAACTCTGTGCATAGTGCAAAAATTAATTTCCAGGATCAGAATTCAGAATAGTAAAGATTCATTAATACCTTGAAACATTTTCTCTGGAAGTGTAAATAATGTGTATGCAATCTATTGCAAATAACAACCTTACTCCCTTTTTTTTTCTATTGAATAAATGACGTGAACAACTATAATATTGAATCCTTTTTTCCCCCCTTCTTTGTTAAGGAATAAAAAAAGGACCAGGGACCGAATATTTTCAACAATTTGAACTCTACCAACTCATCCAATACTTCAAATAACTTCCATTTTAAGATTCATGAGTGCTAAAATCCAATGAATCTTTTGATTGTAGAAGAAAATGGATATTTGGTGAATGATTTTTTGAATGCCATTTAAAAATAACTTAAATAATATGATTATTTGCAAGTTGGGAGAGGGGTTGCTTTTAGCTTTTATTTTCAGATTATCATTTTTTAATTTATAATAAGTTACGCCAAACAAGCCAAAAGTCATTAACTTATGAAACATGTAGTATTTCAATGTTGAAGGTGGTTTCAGTAATAGCAAAAGTGCTACACAAAAGAAACCCGATAAAAATTCATTTTTGGACTACATTCGGATTGCTTAGATTTAACCTAATTATAGGTTGTAACCCTAAGAAAATGGTGTTAAGACAAAAGATTGTAATTGAGGTTCACAGAAACTGTATCACTATAAGGAACTTATTAGGGCTGAGCAAGAAATCCGTAAAATCCGTAATCCGATCCAGTCCAGTCCAATCCGATAGGTTTGGATTGGTTTTTCGAATCCGTGGTTCGGTTCCGGATTGAAGAATTAAAAATCCGTAGTCCACGGATTGGTTCCGGATTGAACCTCACGGTTCCGGATTGGAACCGATCCGGACCGTATACAAATAGTCTATATTTTTATTATACATCCTCCCCCATAGTATCTTCTCTTATTCTATATAAAATCTAAACTCAAACCTAAACCTCGTATAATATCTTCTTTTATTACTTTTGTTTTTTAGTTTTTAGTTTTAATTTGTAATGATCTAAATACTTATGATGAAACTAGTTTTTTTATGATTGTTTAAATTCTAGAACATTATGTCGCTATTATAAAAAAACATGTTGCTATTGTAGAACTAATATAGCGCTATGTTTATATTTTTATAAAATTAAAGTATTATATATATATATATATTTTGTTATTTAATTATGTGAATCCGTGGTCCTAAACCGATCCAATCCGTGTTGAAATGGATTGGTTCGGATTGGTTCCAAGATTTAAACGGATCGGATTGGTTCCGATTTTTCAGGAACCGTAAATAACGGATTGGTCCTGGTTTTATCCCAATCCGGTCCAATCCGGACCATGCTCACCCCTATCAAAACGATAAGGCCGACGCCCTCCACAATGATCCACTAAGATATTTTTTTAGCCTACTAAATCGAGCAATAAGGGGTTATGATCTGAGGTCGTACATACCAGATTATGTACCGTTGCCAAGGGAAATAATTGCAACCACTCCAAGGTAGCCACACCACGATCCAACCTCTCCCGAATAAGTCCGTGCTGGCGGTTATTGGCCCATGTGAATTTGGGCCCACGATAACCAAGATCCGTTAGAGAACAATCTTCGAGAACATGTTGAAAAACACTCATCTGGACACCACTACGTTCATCCATGCCAACCTTTTCATGCGAGAATAGAATTTCATTGAAATCACCAATAACAAGCCATGGTAGGCTAGATAAACTCGATAGTCTTCGCAATAATTCCCACGAATCCCGACGGTGAGACACCACTAGATGACCATAAAAGCCCGTAAACCGCCACGGTGTTGAACCCAAACCAGAGTCTACAATAGCATCAATATGTCCAGTAGAATAGCTTTTAATCGAGACTTGAATATCACTCCACCAAAGAAGAGCTAAACCTCCCGCAAAGCCTACTCGGTCCACCGTAAAAGCTCCAGAAAATCCAATCCTACAATGTAAGCTTTCAATCTTACGCCCAATACTTTTAGTCCCCATGAGGAAAACTAGAGCGGGATCTTCAGATTTCAACATGTGTTGAAGTTCACGAACTATCCGTGGGTTCCCAAGCCCACGACAGTTCCAACTTAAGCAATTCATAATGATTGGCAGTGCTGTCCCGCAGCATCCGCCATGACAAATTCTGTGGGGACCGGACATGGTGCCAGAGAATCATGGCAGAAACGTTTTGCCCCTTGAGAGACACCCTCTATAAGGTCCGTATGTATCTTTCGTTTGTGCCCATCAGTCAATAAAGTAGGCAGGAGAGAAAGAGGGGCGTCACGCGCCTGTGGTTTCCTGCCTTTCTTTAGTTTCGGACAGACCAAACCTTTGCCTTTTCCCAATTGGACAGGATTAGGCAGCCCCAAAGAAGAGGAAGTGGACAAAGAACTAGTAGGCCTTGAAAAAGGCACATCCAACTCTGTAACTTTGACATCCACTAAAGGGCCACTAACAAACTCCATGTTCTGGGCCTCAGATGCTAGTCCCTTATCATCAATAACTGACAAAGTCAAATTTGAATTTGAAATTGAGCGGGCAGGAGCCTGCCCATCTTTTTGGCCAAGAGGATCCCCACCAACGACAACCACCTCCTTATTCAGAGGGAGAGGAGCGCGAAATGGGGTAACCGTCTGCGGAGTGGAAGTATGGTCCATTCCTCGGCCAACCGGTGAACCACTAGGGATCAACTCCAACGGTTCGGATTGGCATGGTTGTAGAGCACTTCCACCTCCAAGCACAGAAACCATTGGAGAGTCAAGTCCAATAGGTTCTTCCTCGACCGGTTCAGAAGGACGTGAAGGCCCCTTGCCCTTGCCCAACTCCGTGTCTGCCCGCAGCCAAGGGCCATACTAAAACCGAGTAGTTTTATCCACCGTAGAACCCAACAATCGTGTGGCACAATCACATGTCCCATGCCCAAGAATACCACAAGCAAAACAGAAATTGGGTAATCGTTCATAACGAAACAACACCCAGACAGGCCAGGAAGAGCCTAACGCAATATGCATACCATGTCTCAGTGGTTTGGCAATATTAATTGATACACGAATACGAAGGTATTTACCCCAGGCCACTCCTTCCTCCGAAAGTTCCATATCAACAAAACGCCCAAGACGGTTTCCAATGAGGACCCCAACTGCTCGAGTCATGCTAATGAGGGGTAAATTGATAACATGGACCCAGAAAAGGGCCCTAGTAAACTTGATGTTAGAAGGCCGCAAAGAACCCTCAAATTCCTTAAGAAGAAGTAACTGCTTATCAAAACTCCATGGACCGCAAAAAAGAACTCTCTTCTTATCAACAATATGATTAAATTTGAAGAGGAACAAATTGTCCCCCAGAACTTTGAACTGCATCCCTTTAGAGGGCTTTCACACACTCACAAACATAGTGCGCAACGCCTCAGTATTGAATGGTCGGTGAGTAAGCAACCGGCCCACCAAACATAACCAAGAACGATCCACAACAGGGCGAGTATGAACCTCTTCCACAATCACATCAGCCTCCTCGTCCTCCGTAAGGATAAGCTGAGCAGTAAGCTCATCAATAGAAGGTTCCTTTAATGACCCCAAAATGCGTATAGAAAGTCATCCTTATTTAATTAGGGGTTAATGTGTTTTAATTCAACTATATCTATCGGAATTAAAGAATTATCTGCTGAGTTATGGCGACCTTTATTGTATCGGCTTAAAATTTTTTTTACCCTCCGCTCGAGCATGGGCTCATTTTTGACATTCTTAATAGTGTATTTGGAATGTTCTTACCTTATTTTGGGGTATTGTTTGAGGTGGTGGTATAATGGTAAAGTAAGATTGGACCAACGAATTTAATTCGAATAGTTAACCTACGATCAGCCGTCATTCATTTGTCCTTTTCTTTTTCCACACTTTGAATTTAAATGTGAGGTTAGAACCATTGGAAAACTTATTTCCGGGGCTTAGAAACCACCCAATAGAAATATACTAGATCTATTTGGAAATTAAATAAAAAAGGAAATTCAATAGAAAAGGGAATTGAATAAAAATGGAAGTTGAATAAAAAAAAATGGAAGTTGCATAAAATTAAACATGGAAATTCATTCAAGAAGCCACTATACCTAAACGATCTATTAGGAAGTTAAATGAAGAAGGAAGTTGAATGGAGATCGAAATTTAATAAGAATAGAAGTTGAATAAAAATAGAAATGGAAACTGTATAAAATTATACATGGAAGTTCATTCATGAAACCACTATACCTTAACAATCTATTTGGAAATTAAATAAAAAAAGAAATTGAATAGAAAGGGAAATTGAATAAAAACGGAAGTTGAATAAAAATACAAAGGGAAGTTGCATAAAACTAAAAATGGAGGTTCATTTAAAAAACCATTAAACCTTAACGATATATTTGGAAATTAAATAAAAAAGGAAATTGAATGGAGATGAAAATTGAATAAAAATAGAAGTTGAATAAAAATAGACATGGAAATTGCATAAAATTAAACACGGAAGTTCATTCAAGAAACCACTACACCTTAACGATCTATTTGGAATTAAATAAAAAAGGAAATTCAATGGAAAAAGAAATAGAATAAAAATAGAAGTTGAATAAAAATAAAAATGGAAGTTGCTGAAATATAAAAATGGAAGTTGATTCACGAAGGCACTATACATTAACGATCTAGTTGGAAATTAAATAGAAAAGAAAATTGAATAGAAAAGGAAATTGAATAAAAATGGAAGTGGAATAAAAATAAAAATGGAAGTTGCATAAAATGAAAAATGGAAGCTCAATCAAGAAACCACTATACCTTAACGATCAATTTAGAAAGTAAATAAAAAAAGAAGTTGAATAGAAAAGGAAATTGAATAAAAATGGAAATGGAATAAAAATAAAAATGGAAGTTGCACAAAATTAAAAATGAAAGTTCATTCAAGAAACCATTAAACCTTAACGATCTATTTGGAAATTAAATAAAAAAGGAAATTCAATAGAAAAGGGAATTGAATAAAAATGGAAGTTGAATAAAAAAAAATTGAAGTTGCATAAAATTAAACATGGAAATTCATTCAAGAAGCCACTATACCTTAACGATCTATTTGGAAATTAAATTAAGATGGAAATTGAATGGAGATAGAAATTAAATAAGAATATAAGTTGAATAAAAATAGAAATGGAAACTGCATAAAATTAAATATGGAAGTTCATTCATGAAACCACTATACCTTAACGATCTATTTGGGAATTTAATAAAACAGGAAATTGAATTGAAAAAGAAATTGAATTAAAATGGAAGTTGAATAAAAATACGAATGGAAGTTGCACAAATTTAAAAAAGGAAGTTCATTCAAGAAACCACTAAACCTTAACGATCTATTTGGAAATTACATAAACGTGGAAATTGAATGGAGCTGAAAATTGAATAAAAATAGAAGTTGAATAAAAATGGAAATGGAAACTGCATAAAATTAAAAATGAAAGTTCATTAAAGAAACCACTATACCTTAACGATCTATTTGGAAATTACATAAAAAAGGAAATTGAATAGAAAAGGAAACTGAGTAAAAATGGAAGTGGATTAAAAATAAAAATGGAAGTTGCATAAAATTAAAAATGGAAGTTCATTCTAGAAACCACGACACCTTAACGATCTATTTGGAAATTAAATAAAAAAATGACATTGAATGGAGATCGAAATTGAATAAAAGTGTAAGTTGAATAAAAATAGCAATCGAAATTGCATAAAATTAAACATGGAAGTTCATTTATGAAACCACTATACCTTAACGGTCTATTTGGAAATTAAATAAAAAGGAAATTGAATAGAAAAGGAAATTGAAAAAAAATGGAAGTTGAATAAAAATACGAATGGAAGTTGCATAAAATTAGAAATGGAAGATCATTCATGAAACCACTAAACCTTAACGATCTATTTGGAACTTAAATAAAAAAGGAAATTGAATGGAGATGAAAATTGAATAAAAATAGAAGTTGAATAAAAACTGAAATAGAAACTGCATAAAATTAAACATGGAACTTCATTAAAAAAATCACTATACCTTAACGATTTATTTGGAAATTAATTAAAAAAGGAAATTGAATAAAAATGGAAGTGGAATAAAAATAAAAATGAAAGTTGCATAAAATTAAATAGAAATGGAAATTGAATAAAAATGAAAGTGGAATATAAAAAAAATGAAAGTTGCATAAAATTAAAAATGGAAGTTCATTCAAGAAACCACAACACCTTAACGACCTATTTGAAAATTAAATAAAATGGAAATTGAATGGAGATCGAACTTGAATAAAAATAGAAGTTGAATAAAAATAGAAATGAAAACGGCATAAAATTAAACATGGAAGTCCATTCAAGAAACCACTATACCTTAACTATCTATTTAGAAATTAAATAAAAAAGAAAATTGAATAGAAAAGGAAATTGAATAAAAATGGAAGTGGAATAAAAATAAAAATGAAAGTTGCATAAAATTAAAAATGGAAGTTCATTCAAGAAGGCACTATACATTAACGATCTAGTTGGAAATTAAATAAAAAAGAAAATTGAATAGAAAAGGAAATTGAATAAAAATGGAAGTGGAATAAAAATAAAAATGAAAGTTGCATAAAATTAAAAATGGAAGTTCATTCAAGAAACCACTATACATTAAAGATTTATTTGGACATTCGTTTTGCAACGGTTTTTGAATAGAAAAGGAAATTGAATAAAAATGGAAGTTGAATAAAAATACAAATGGAAGTTGCATAAAATTGAAAATGGTGGTTCAGTTAAAAAACCACTAAACCGTAACGATCTATTTGGAAATTAAATAAAAAAGGAAATTGAATGGAGATGAAATTTGAATAAAAATAGAAGTTGAATAAAAATAGACATGGAAGTTGCATAAAATTAAACATGGAAGTTCATTCAAGAAACCACCATACGATAACGATCTATTTGGGAATTAAATTAAAAAGGAAAATGAATAGAAAAGGAAATTGAATAAAAATGGAAGTTCAATAAAAACAAAAATAGAAGTTGCATAAAATTAAAAATGGAAGTCTATTCAAGAAACCACTATACCTTAACGATCTATTTGGAAATTAAACAAAAATGGAAATTGAATAAAAATAGCAGGTTGAATAAAAATAGAAATGGAAGCTGCATAAAATTCAACATGGAAGTTCATTCAAGAAACCACTATGCCTTAACGGTCTATTTGGAAATTAAATAAAAAAGGAAATCGAATAGAAATGGAAATTGAATAAAAATGGAAGTTCATTCAAGAAACCACTACACCTTAACGATCTATTTGAAATTAAATAAAAAAGAAAATTGAATAGAAAAGGAAATTGATTAAAAATGGAAGTTGAATAAAAATAAAAATAGAAGTTGCATAAAATTAAAATTGAAAGTTCATTCAAGAAACCACAATACCTTAACGATTTATTTGGAAATTAAATAAAAAAAAAGAAATTGAATGAACTGTAACGCCCCATCAAGAATAATACATTAAACCCATCCCAATTATAGACAAGCATTGTATAAAGTAAACATTCTTCTATTCATCAGCAGTAAGTCTTTACAAAAGCTATTACATGTTAATCAACAAAAACAAATGCCCTACGGCTTACAGCTTCCAAGTTAACACTTTGGTACCAACAAAAGATGCTACTCATTTTACACATTAAGCCCTTGGCTGGAATATACTTGTAATACATCAAGAAATAAGACAACAAAAGTCCGCCTGCCTCTAGCCTCAAGCTACGTCCATTGACGGTGCATCACCTGTACTCTGAAAATGATATTCCCATATTAGGGTGAGCCACAGCCCAGAGAAATATACTAACCAAATATGGAACAATGACTAAAAGATTAGCAGTTAGAGATGGCCAACACTTATACTTCCCTTATCACACTTTACATTTTCATGACATACAAGTCCATATTACCATCATTTTCCAATTCTTTCAAATTTCTCAATTTATAACATGGCCTCAGAACCTGGCCAAAACCAACTCATATGAGACAGTAACTCATATCAAACATCAAACACTTCCCTTTTCATAATTAATAAGCATATTAGCTATGTCACATACAACAGATAAGCATACAAGCTATATCATCACTTCCACAATATAAAATGCATATGAGCCACTATCACACTTCCAATGACAAGCTATGAGCTCTGTCAACGCATTACCAGATAAGCATATCAGTCTATCTACGGATCCCATCCCCTATCTCCTCCCAACAACATCCGTGTTTAGAGCGTACCACTTCCCCTATCTTCCCCTAACCGCGTAGTAACATCCCCTATCTCCTCCAACACAACACAATGCAATAAACAATAATTATACACATTCATCACACAACACATAAATTTAACGTCTTCTTCAATCCATCATAACTCAATGACTCATTCCAGTGATTAGTTTCCGTTTGCCTAATCATCATGCTTGTCTACAAACAATCACGACTATCCTTCCAACCGATAGCCCAAAGCGTTATTTCTATACAGAAAATAAATGCCAACAATTGGATCATATAATCAACATTTCAACTAGGTGAGTGATAAATTAATCCCAACTACACCTTAACCCCATTCCCTTCCAATTTCACATTCTCAATTCAATTCCTTATTCCGAAACAAATTAATTATACAAATTAATCAATCAATGTAATTAGGGCAATTTCCATAATTCTTTAACATTTCAACCCTTAGGTTCCCATGTCTTACATTAATTCACTTTTTCCATGCCAAACAGCATCTAGGCTTTATATAGCCCAAAAACCCAACTTTGTAAATTTACACAAAAGCCCCAACTTTCACAAAATTTACCAAAAACCAACCCCAATCTCAAAAATATAAAATTAAAGAAAAAGCTCATAGTAAGGAGTAGTTTATCCCTACCTCAAAGTTTGAGCTCCAATGGAGATGAAGACCAAAACCAATATGGCCTCAAACTGAAATTTTTAATTAAAAATGTAGCCCTCACGTATCAACACAACTTCGTAAAGGACCAAATAAGTGAGTAAACAACTCCTACTAGATCAAATCAAGAAGAGAAGCGGCCGTAGGTTTTAAGTGAGGACTTGAAATGCTTTTTGAAAAGAAAGAGAGATAAGCATCTTGAAAAAGTGATCCAAAAGATCGGATCTTTCGGATTTATTATTAAAAGTTCCCCGTCGAGCGTTCCCAAACCCCCGCCGAGCGTCACTCACAGGATCCCGCCGAGCGTCAAACATCCCGGCTCGCAGCGGCGGATACACACTCCCAGAACTTTTACAGAACCAGGTCGCCGCTCGCAGCGCTCAACCCTTCCCGCCTCGAGCATCACACACAAACAACCCGCTCGAGCGTCCAAAACTCCCCGGCGGTTCGAGCGTACAACTCTGCAGAGGAGATACTGAAAGATGCGAAAACTGACGCTTGGAGCGTCGAAAAACCCCCGCTTGACGGATGACCAAAAATGAAGGGCCCGCTACGAGCGCCAAATCCCCGCTCGAGCTTGAAGGGCCAAAATCTGGCAACTACTCTTGGTTTCTAAGTTCAACTAAACCTGTCTTCAAACTCGCCAACGCCAACCCAAGACTCAAATGCAAGGAGTAAAGTGCTAAACAAGACATATACAACAACCAACTCCATGACCTAAAGTCCGAGTACAATAGTTAAAGAAAAGGGGAAACCAGATCGCTATAGAACGGAGATGGAAATTATGAATTGAAAATGAATACAATAGAGTTAATAAAAATTAGATAATGGAAACTGCATAAAATTATACATGAAGTTCATTCATGAAACCACTATACCTTAACATCTAGTTTGGAAATTAATAAAAAAAAGAAAATTGAATAGAAAGGGAAATTGAATAAAAATGAAGGAATAAAAAATACAAATGAAGTTGCATAATTAAAAATGAGGTTCATTACAAAATACCACATATACCATAACGATTGTTATCTCGGAGGAAATTAAATAAAAAAGAAAATGATAGAGAGGAAATTGAATAAAATGAGTTGAATAAAACAAAATAGAAGTTGCATAAAATTAAAAGTGGAAGTCTATTTTTCAAGAAACCACATATACCTTAACTATAGCGACCCCGGGTTTACCCTTTTGTACAGTGCATCGAACTGTGTCCGTGATGTGTAGTTGTTATTATCTTGTATGCATTCCTCTTTATGGTGTATGATGTTATAGATGTGTTTGCGGCAGGTTGTTTCAGGTTGGTTGTGTTTGGGAGCCCTAGGTGCTGCCAGTTTTTTGCGACCCTTCCTCGAGCGAGAGTTGTTCCTCGAGCGAGTGTTGAGTTGTGTTCTGGTGGGTCGAGCCGCAGGGCTTCAGCTCGAGGCGACGATTCGTCTGGTTCTGACCCTGAGAGTTGTTATTTTCTTGGCTCGACGAGCTTTCTTGCTTCGAGCGTCTGTTGTTCTTCGCTCGAGCGAGAGTTGTCGCTCCGAAGCGTGCTTCTGGTTGTAGACCTGAGCGTTTGAGTTTGTTGGCTCGAGCGAAGCATTGCTTTGCTCGAGCGCCCTTTTAGTTTTTGGCTCGCAGTGAGGAACTCCTTGGCTCGAGCGAGAGTTTTCTGTGTTCTGGTCGCTCCGAGCGACAAAAAGGCTTCGCTCGAGCGAGCGATGTTTTATTATCACGGGCAGTAGGTTTTTAACATCACTTTTTCACTTCTTTTTCTTCAAACCCTTGAATGCCGAGGACTCTCTCTCTCTAAACTTCACTCTCTCTAATTTGATCTTCCTAGAGGTGATTCTAGCCTAGGGCCCTTGTTAAAAAGCATAGAGGACGTTGAGAGCTTGATTTAATCTGAAAAAGTTGATTTGAGCACGTTGATCTTCGAGTCTCCATCTCCTTTTTGGCTTAAACTTCGAGTAGGAATATCCTACTCCTCTCTATGGATTTTGTCTTAAAATTTTAGTATTTGAGATTTGGCGTTGGTGGTACATTATGGTAAAGTTGGGCTTTGTGTTATTTTACAAAAGTTTGGGTTTTATTCATAATAAACCACATGCATGTTTGGGCATAGAAAATGAATAAATGTGAATCATTGATGAAAAGGACTCTAAGGGTGGAAATGTTAATTAGGAAAATACCTAATTACATTGATTGATAATTGCGGATAATTTAATTGTGAGAAAGAGGAAAACGAAATGTTGATTGAATACCATTTGTGCATTATTTTCTGTTTAGAAATAATTGCTTGGCTATCGGTGGAATAGTCGTGATTGTTTAGACAATGCATATGATTATGCCAAACGCGAAACTAATCAATGGAATGTGTCATGGAATTTGACGGTTTGATAGAAATACATTAACTGTATGTATTGAGTGATTGTATATAGAACCAATGTGCTTTGTAACCGTTATGTCGTAGAGGAGGAAGGATGGGTATGTACTCCGCTGTTTAAAGCGGAAGATAGGGGAGTACCTCTAAACCCGGAAAGTTGAGAAGATAGGATGAACTCCGTAGATACAGCTCATATGCTTGGCTAGAAAAGTTGAAGATAGAGTTATATGCTTATACTTTGTGAAGTGGGAGTACAATTATATGCTTATCGTGAATGTGGTAAGTTTCTAACATATCTGTTTGAAATGAGATAGAGCTAACATGCTTTATCTATTGAAAAAACGGGAAAAATGAAAAGTAACTTGCACTTAATAAGTCTATGAATAAATGTGTGATTTATATGATGCATATCAGTGTTG